>AYEL01084205.1:0-15731 GCA_000484575.1 Olivierus martensii
ACTTGAAGCAGGAACGGCCTGCGTTCCGATAAGGGGTAGATCTTCGGTCACTTCTGAGTACCGGCTGAGGAGGGCCGTAGAAGGCCGAAAGCGTTTCCGGAAAGACTGCCCTATTATTAGTATATGTAGTTTATATATATCTAATAATAAACTTGTGTTTGTCCTGCTTCAAGTGCTTGGTGTTATTTACTACGTTAATAGAAGCAGCGGAACTAGGTTGATTTTGTCCTGCTTCAAGTGCTTGGTGTTATTTACTACATTATACCATATTTGTTTGCCACCATATATTATATATAAACTATATATATAGAGTTTTCTATATATCCCCATCGAGGACAAGAATGAAATTTTATTGCATAAACGTGATTTTTTTAAGTTTAAACTGAAAAAATATTTCATATCGAGAATGACAGTAATGTTTTATGAATTATAATGCTAGATTTATAAGTAGTGTATATATATATATATATATATAAACTCAAAAGACAATTATTTTGGTAAATATGAAGAAAATGCATATTTATGTGTGACTATTTCATGATAAACATTTACTAATATAATTAATAAAGTATTTCGTAAAAAATGATTTTTTAAAATGAATTTGTGTTTAGAAATTGAGATTAAGCATTTGCATGTTTAAAAATCAAGTCCAATTGTTTTATAATGTTTTGGGTAAAAACAATAAAAATATACAACAAGTGAATGATATAACTATGTTTATTAAATTAAACAGACATAAAAGTAAATATATAACTATTGAAGTTATACTTTGTCTTTTTCACAAAGATATAGTGGAACGTAAACTAAATTTGACTATCCAACACAAATATAAACTCTTACTAAAAAATTAGTAGAAAATCAAAACAGATATAATAACACAAAATTCATTTTAACACACACATTCAATTTTTGTTTTCTTTTTTAAAAACCAATGATAAAGTTGTTATGGAAACGAAATAAATATCATTCGGTCAATTAACTGATATTAAACACTTTATCAATGAGAATCATTTGGAAGTTGACTTTTTAATTTTATTACAAATGTAGAAGTATGCATTTTGTAATAAAACATCTTAATGCATTTTCAAATAAGACAATAAAATAAAACACTTCCTGTAGTCACTGTTATATTATTGCCAGTGCTTTGCTTGGTGCTTTGACAACTTATCTCTTAATTACTTCTATAGACATTATGACCATATAATGCTGCATTTGCCTAAATTAATAACAACATAGATTAATTTGTAAATAATAAATTGCATCCAAAGCATTGCAAATTTGAATCCATGCCTGAACCAATTATTCTTATTGGTTAAGTATTGTAAGGAATCTGAATATCGTCTGCCTAGGTGAACATCTTTTTGAAACTGACTGTACATGTAACATATCTCAGTGAGTTAAACTAAAGAGCACACTTTCTATTGTTGAAAATGTAAATAAAACAAACTGATGAGCTGAGTATTTCCCTCTTTCCTTGGCAGCAAAAGACACTTAAAATATACCTGAAACAGTATTAAAAAATATTTTGGCCCAGCACTTTTGTATAAGGCACAAAAGTGCTGGGCCAAATTAAAGCATGTTCTCCCTATCTCTCAATATTAAAAATATTAGTAAATTATTTATTTATGTTAGTTTAAAATTGCTTGTTGGGCTGCATTCAAAGCCATTCTGGGCTGCATGTACCCCCAGACTTGAATTGCAGACTCCCATATTAAAGACATTCTGTATGATATATCATGTTAATATTACTGTGTGATAATATATTACTTTGTGCCAATAGCAACTGAATGCTTCAAGTCATATTTGCCTTTCAACTTGATATTTAACTCTGAGAGTCAGAAACAATGATGGTATGGTGCCCTGGTCATCCATCATGTCAGGAATTCTGTTAAAACAATCCATGAATCTTCAAACAGATGAAAAAGTTAATTAAGCTTTCTGTAGAATATCTTTTAGCTATACTATAGTATAATGTTATTAGAACAAAACTGTATTTTCAAAAATTCCACAGTGACTAACACAATTTGCAATACAAAGATACATAATTCCATTCTCAATTATTGTGTTTATCCTAAAATACTTAAAACACTTTAAGTATTTTAGGATAACTAAAATACTTAAAGTACTTTAACTATACACTTCAAGTACTTTACGTTTATCCTAAAATACTTAAAACACTAAGTATTTTAGGATAACTAAAATACTTAAAGTACTTTAACTATACACTTCAAGTACTTTACATAGTTTCATAAAAATCTTATTCAGAGTACTTTTGGTAAGTTAATAACCATTTTCAACAAAAAAATATAGTGGTGCCTCGCAATTCGATGTCCCGCAATTCATCAGTCTCACAATTTGACATTTGAGTTTCACAGGTTGGCGCATGCATGTGCATGGAATTGTGTGATGTCATTTGCTATTTGTCAGTTCTTTTTGGGCTACTTTGATGTTTGCCTTTGTGTTTTGTGTTAATTTTCAATTCTACATTTTTCAGAAAGTAAAAAATTTGTAATTATTATTATTTTTTTGAGTGAAATGTAAGGATTGGTTCAAAGAGAACTGACCAGAGGAATAATTCTGAAAAGAACACTTGATTGAGCAAAGAAACGAAGAAAAAAATTGTAGATAAAGTGCAGAAAGGTAAAACAATTAAAATGTAACTCGAGTTTGGCATTCCTAGAACAACTGTGGCAACGTTTTCCAATAGAGAGAAAAGATTATGGGTGCTACGGTGTCTGCTGGAAGACTTCATTCCAACATCCAAGAGCTAATAAATTGTGTGTTGTGTATAAAATAGTGTATTTTGTAATTTAGTGTGTTATACAATAGTAAAATACATATAATAAAGTAAATAATATAGTGTATCTCTCTCACCTCACCTGTTAGGGGAGTAGGATGGGGACTGATAACAAATTAATCTATTTTACATAGTCTTATATGGGAAATATTGGCCTGCAATTTGACATTATTTACGGATTAGTTTGAAATGTAAATAAAACAACTTGGCCAATTTGACATTATTTACGGTGACGGATTAGTGTCGAATTGTGAGGCACCACTGTACAAGATTTATTGAAGATGATTATTAAACAAACCAAAAGTATTTTGAATAAAGATTTTTATGCAAACAATTGCATAAAGTGATTGAATTTGTAATATTTCAAAGATCTCATATAAAGAATTATATCAATTTATAAGTTTTTTCAAAAGAAGAATTAATTATACAAATATTTATTATTAATTATTTTCCAATTAAAAAGATGTTTTAATTTTTTTACAGTGTGTATGATAGAAATACTCATTTGTGTGCATTTGATGGTGGACTTATTGAAAAGAACATTGAATTGTATTTTAGTGGCTTTGTAAAACCTATTTATGAAGAAGATCCTAGCCCTGAAGGTTATCTATATCTTTTATTTGATTAGTTTTTAATATTATTAAAAAAATAATTGTAAATAATATAAAGTTTTTTACTAATTGATTAAAATTTGTTATAAATATTTACTGTATGTTTAAGGCTTATGTTGAAAGAAAAACTTGAAATCAAAGGAAATATAATAATGTTCAAAATTATTATAAATTAAATGTTTTGAATAATTAAAAAAAAATATTCAAAAGTTTTAATAAAGCAAATTAAGTAATTGATTTACAAACTTATCATTTTTATAATCACAAACTGTAATTATATTTATAAAATTCATACTATCAGAATTATCATTCAATAATGTGCAAATGCATAAAAATAAATTCATCTTGATTATATAAACTTAGGTCTTTCTGAAAAATTAATTTATAAATAAAATTTAATAATAATCAATTTACAATATTTTAAATGGAAATATTAAAAAATAAGTATAGCGAGGTTCTTAGATCAGGGATATATACTGTTCCAATTTGAAATAACAATTATGTAAGGTTGTTTGAATATCTAGGCAAGACCAAATGCAATCTCAAACATAGAATCAATGAATATAAAAATGCTGTAAGAATGAATAAAATGACAACTCATGAAAAAATATTTCTTGAATTTGACTTAAACATAAAATGGAACAAAGCTAGGATAGTAAAGCCTTGTGATGATGTAAAACATTGCTTTCTAAATGAAACTTTAGTAATAGAGGACAGAAAACAACAAAAGAATATCATAAATGATCAACCCCCAGAAATGTTTTTTTAAAAGCATGGTCTTTCTTTATTAAGAACTGCAAATAGAATTTTTTTAATCTAGCTTCCCAGTACTGTGTGTACTCATGCTTTATTATTTTTAATATATATTTTTGTAATTTGTAACATTTATATTAATTAAAGTCAATGTGGATATTTATTATATGTAACCAGTTTCTTACCATATGTTTTATATTATTTGTTTTTCAATTTTTTATTAATGTTTGGAATATTTACTTATATTCTAAAATATTTTTATTCTGTTTCTATAGAAACTCTAATCTTAATTTGCTGTTGACAGTTGCTTTAAGAAAACAAAAAACAATAAATGTCAATTCAATAAATTTGTGTTTTGTTTTCCTACTGCTATTTTAGTGCTAGTTTATTTTAAATTTTTCTTGAATTCAGGATTTCTAAGCAGTATTTGGATTTCATTCTTTTAAATGGAAATGCATTCATTAATACTATTTATAAAAATAATAAAATAAATCCTGGTTAGGATAAATACAAATAAACACACCTGTATATCTTTTTCTTCAAACCTATTGATATTTTATTAAAGTACTTTTTAGATAATTTCAAATAAAATAATTAGATAACCAAATCAAATAATTCAGATTAATAAATCAGATTATTAATAATAGATTAATAAATCAGATTATTTCAATTAATAAATCAGATTATTTTAGCGAAATTAAATATAATAGAATTGATTTTCTCTGTTAGTAAGTACTTAAAGTATCAAAGTAATAATCTTCTTTATGATAAATATTCACTCAATTTTAGTATTTTTCATTTAGATACAGAAATTTGAAATATGTAAAAAAACTCAAATCAACATATCCATATTATCATATCAGATACACAGATTTAAGATTTTCTTACATATTTTTGTACATTTCAAGAACTTTTTTTCCAATAAATCAAAAATATTTCTGCTGTTGGATTGGAGGGAAAAAATACAACAGTAAAATATTTACTTATAGTAAAACTTATAAAAATTCAACAAGCCTTATACAGGTACTTTTACTCAAGGAAAAACTTTATTCATCAATAAATAAAGTTTTATCTTGAGTAAAAATACCTGCTATAAGGCTTGTTGAATTTTTTTTACTATAAGTTAATATTTGAAGCAGCATAGGAATTTGAATATATTAAGTAAAATATTTAAAAAATTTTTTAAATAAAAATAATTGCTTATTTATGATGCTTTTTAAATAATTGAATATTTAAAAAGCAATATAAATATTAAAATAAGTAATTTTAAAGAAAACTAAATCATTTTTAAATTCTAGTGTTAAATTTTCGTAAATGAATATCAAAAAACGAGCGCAAAGAGCAGGATAGTCGATAGATACAGACTTCAGATTTCTTTCTTTTTTTAACTAAAATAAATTTATTGTAGCACTTTCGACCCTCTGGGTCTTCTTCAGCAATACATAAAACAATATAAACGTTAAAAAATACAGTTTTTAGAATCTAAAACTGTGTTTTTTAACGTTTATATTGTTTTATGTATTGCTGAAGAGGACCCAGAGGGTCGAAAGCACTACAATAAATTTATTTTAGTTAAAAAAAGAAAGAAATCTGAAGTCTGTATCTATCGACTATCCTGCTCTTTGTGCTCGTTTTTTGATATTCATTTAAATTATGGAGCAGGGTATTTCGAGTCTTAATAAATTTTTGTATTCAGGTAGAACAGTGATATCTATTTCTGAAGTCAACTTGACAAGATGTTGACAAAACCATGATTAATAAAGGTTACTGCAATTAAATACATACAAATCTCAATGTTTCTATCATAAAATAATTGTTGATATCTATGAAACTGTAAATGCTGTGCTACTACTACATAAAGTAATATTAGGAGTGTTGAAGACAATTTATTTTAGTGATAAGTTTCTAGTTTCATATTGTGATATTTGTAAAACAGAAAAATTATGCATTTATAGTATTGATTTTCATGCCTACCATGCAATCTGCCATATTTGTTCTTAATAAAAATTATCTTCTTACTGATTCTTTCATTTTTTTCCATTAAAATTACATGGATATGTATGACTATACATAATTTAATATTTTTATGTATGTATAAGTATCAGATACTGCACAAATATGATAAAAAATAATAAAGCAGTCACATTACATTCTCTTTATTTTATTAACCTGTTCACTGCCTTTGATTTTTTTTAATTAAGCCTTGTTAATATGCAAAAAAACAAAAAAATGTAAATTGCAATATCTCGCTTAATTTTCATTGAATTTTTTTGAAATTTTCATAATTTATTATGTTTTGTATTATTACATTTTTTATTGTGATTCTAACGATGTAACAAATTTTTTCGAATTTTATAATTTTATTACGTTTTTTATTGTGATTCTAATGATGTAACAAATTTTTTTGAATTTTATTTCTTTCACAATTTTTAATTCATTATATGAGGTCAGAGAAAACACAATTTTTATATATGAAATCTTAGCCATTCAATGAAATATTTGGTATTTTCTGATAGTGGCAAGTCTTCTGAATAAAATGAGGTATGAATGAAGAAAATCGAATAATAATTTAAAAAATTATTGATAAAAAATGAAGTACAGTGATACCTCAGATCACGAACGTCTCGGTTCATGAACAAATCGGTCTACGAACACCATTTGCGAAGAAATTTTCCTTCACTTTACGAATGATGCTTCGGTTCACGAACACACACACGGAATGCATGGAGCGCACGTGACTCGCAGCGCACAAAACCCTGATCACAGCCTCGCCCCCAGCAGCAATCCAGTTCACCCAGCTCACATGGGTACAGTAAAGTTCCACCAAGTGTTGATATTTTAGTTTTTTTCTTTACTTAATTAAATTTATCCCTTATTATGGATCCCAAAAAGTTAAGTGTTAGTGAAGGTGGTGTTAAACATGCTTTCTTCTAATATTACTGTTATATTTATTTCCTTTCTGTATTATTTCCACACACAAAGCCATAACATGTTAAAAATTTTTTTATTGTCGGCAAAATTTTTTCAATTTTATGAATTTTACAGTTCATCATAGTAAAATTCCATATTTTGCTTAAAATTTCAAAAATAAATTTTATCTCACCCCAAAATTAAAATAAGATTACTAAAACATGATAGAATAGAAAGCAGAATCGATAAGATTCGATGAAAAATAATCCAAATTTTATGAATACAATCCATTCACATTTTCTATCTTTAGAACGGAATTAAAAAAGAAATTTCGGCAATCAGAAAATTTAGGACCCATCATCAGAGGCACCTATTTTCACTTAATAAACACAAAAAACCGCTCTGCGATAGCTCCCCTGTATAATTCAAGATTGAATTTTATTTATATCGCTTTTTATTGCTTTTTGTTCCGCCATCTTGCCGTCTTACCACGGCAAAGACAGTGAACAACAGGTTAATACATTCTATGGTATCAATGGGATCTACCATATTTATACTAGTAAAATACCTATTTTTTTCTGAATTTTGTTATTAAAAATACATAGATGTGAGTGAATGTTCATATTTAAATATATTCAAAAATATTAATTTATTTTGTGCTTCACAAATAAGATTAGAGATACGTAAACTGATCTTTATTACATGGCTTCCACTACTGTAAATACCATTAGTTAATATTAAATGGAAATATAGCAATCTGATATAATTGATTAACAATTTTTGCATTTTCTGATAATTCTGATCATTTAGAAAATACAGGATTATTTTTTACAGCTGATTTTGAGTATCATATTTATGCTCTCAGCAATTGTATGTGCTCTGATCAGTTTTCTACTCCTGTTAATTACAGAAAAATTTCCATTGTGTGTTTTGATTCTGTTTTTTTTTATCATTTAAGTTTTGTTAGATATTTTTGTTGAGATTTGGAAATGATGACAATTTTAACATTTCTTTGATATTTTCTGCCAAATAAACATTTCAATAAAATTGTAGTATACATAAATGAGACTGGATGTGACATGACACAATCATGTCCTGCTCTTTATTAAGCTCTTTACATTACAGTGTAATATTTCAATACCATAAGTTTAGAATTTTATCAAAGTGGCCATATTTAGTCCAATAGTGAACTGAATTTTGAAAATTTTTAAAACTATAAAAGAAATTATCTAGTTATTTCAATGAAAATAATATTGTATTAACACTTGAAAGTTGGAGGTTAGTTTATTCAATAGTATTTACAGTAATTTTATAATGTTTATTTATTAATTGTTTTGACAAAATATATATAGGTGGAGTTCCAGCACGTGCCATGGGACCAATCAATGAATGGTGGGTAGCAGGATTTGATGGTGGAGAACATCCTCTTATTGGATTTTCTACAGGTGAATGCTATTTACTTCTCACTTTATATGTTTAACATAAATCAAATTTAAAGTACTTGAAACCTATTATATAATTAAGTACACGAGGTCCCTGATCTCTGATGGTCTTATCTGTACTTATGACAGAAGCTATTTATGATGAAAATCCGTACTTACAACAGTCCCATCAATAATTTTGCAATAATGGTGGCCAATCAACTATAGTTGAATTGTCACTAGGATTGAAGTGTGTTGTTTTCTACCATATAGTATTTGTAATTAATTTTGGGTCTCATATCTCTAGATTTTTTAGTTATCCAGGTTCAATCCATTCAACCTTATCCTAAATGCATGAAAGTATGGAATTCAGATTCCATATTTCTAAAAAAATTTTAATTGATGCCATCCCAGGTATCAATTTACCTACTGTAAAATCTTATCAAAAATGTGAGCAGTTTGTAGTTGGATACAGAATGGACACCATTATGTAGTAGTCAGCCAATGATTGGAAAGTATCATTAAAAAATTAATTGCTTATATTTGCTAGAAACTTGGTTAGTTAGTTTGAATTAAGCCACCAAAGAATATTTTTGACAGTGGCCATTTTTAGAGCCCCCACCGACTCCAACATTTATGGTGAGATCAGACAGAAGGTTGAAGAATGGAGTTCAATGAACCTGGTATGATTTGGACCATTCCTGAAAAACGATATATGAGATCTGGAATTGAATCTGGATCCTTCAAGGTGATAAACAACTGCTTTAATATGCAGCAAATGCTAGGGAACTTCAACACAGGAAAATAACTTAAATATTTCAACTTTGTTTTTATCTTGTGTTTCCTTTAGTTTTCTCCATATAAAGTGGTGATAGGCATGAAATACACAGTTTCCTTATTTTAAAGAATAAATAGTGTTTGTTCAACATTACTATATGCTGCTACTATTTAAAAGTACGGTATATTGAATGAATTCTGAGTTCTGGTAATTGAGGAACATAACCTCCATTTATAACATTTTATCTATGAAAAATTTTATTCTGAGTTATGAGTAATTTGAACTAAAACCAAAATTTTTTAGCACAATCCTGTCATAAGTTGGAGACCTTCTGTATTTTAATTTACAAAAAGTATTAAATTACTTAAAATATTACAAACTGAAGCACTTTATGCAATTGGTTACATAAAAATCTTTTATTTGTAGTACTTTCAGTTAGTTTAATAACTATCTTCAACAAAAAATACAAGCTTAGAATCAGAACATGTTTGAATTACAGACACGTACTAAGGTTCTAAAGATTTAAATATTTTTAACTTGGATTAAAATATTGTACATTTCTAATTATAAATAGCAACTTTAAATAAGTCAGTCTCATTAATTTTTAAATTTAAACAAAGGAATACGAAAATAACATCATAATAGACTGAGACCAAGCAAAACTCATAAAAATGGTCCATTCTAACAAATAACTATCCACATCTGAAATCTTAGAAATAGTTTCAAGAATAGATTCAGAATGTATAATCAGTGATAACCTCCCAGAGGAGCCCCCGGCAACATGGATTTATGCCCTCCAATAGAAGACCTTTAATGAAAAAACTTTTATTTTTTATTCTTTATAAAGTCTTTCACTTTAATCCAAATTACTTTTGGTTTTTGTAATTTCAATTATTAATTTTTCCTTTTTTTAATTTTTTTGTTTTTTGTTTATAATTTTATTTTATTTATTTAGCACTGTAGACAAATCATTCCTTGTGCAGAGATAATGAAACAAAAAAATATCCAAAACACACATCAAGACAAATTATTAATATTCTACATAATAAATACAAAAATCAATCTTATGTAGGATGCCAGTGGGTGATATAATTTCACGGGCCTTATCCTTGTATGGATATCGTCAGGTCGGACATCAGTCGGTATTGGTGTGAACAATGCCGACAAACAGGTGGGTTTGCCTAGCAGTTGATGATGTGTGGTTATAGTTGTGAGTAAGAATGGAGAGTGCTCAGGAACACAATGACAAACAGTTTGTATGGTTAATACCTTGGATCTTTATACATGAGAGAGAGAGAGAGAGAGAGAGTTACATTACGACCCAAATAGTGAGGATAAATACCTCGAATATTCGGAAGATCCCTGATGACCTTCAACTTTGACAATACTGTTGCACAACACTGATAGTTCTGAGTTCTTATAGTTCTTTTGTCTAAGAAGATCTTTTATAGATGTGGTGGTGGTGATGGTCTGTGTGTGTTTCTAGGGGGAGGAGTTTCCTTCTCTGAAGTGATGCTCACTCCCCGTCTGAACTTGACTCCTTTCGTATGGAACTACTCTTCCATTAACCTGGAGTCTGAAGTGCATTTTCTTGTCTTGTCTTGGCGAAAATGGGTGACGGTCATAAAGCTGCTAGTTAGAGAGATTAATGGTGATTCTCCTCTTTGTTGAATCTTTCTTTAGGTCTTCTCTGCCTGCATTGCATAGACAAATGAGACAAATGTCTAGGCCCGGTCAAACTGTCTATTTTGAAAATATTTGTAAATAAGATAGTTTACTTTTCTGTTGGACAACTGTATATAATAAATAAATAAACAAAAATATATTGCTTTTTATATGGTTATTGTGAATTCTAAAATCTAAAGAAAATGTGTTCTTATGTTTCTTCTTATTGAAAGTAATTCTTCCAATAATTTAGAATTTTTTTATAGCGATAAGAATAATATTAACTAATTTATTGTTGTATATTAAATATTTTTTGTTAAAGTCTTATAACATAATAGCACAACCAGCAGTGAAATAAAATTAACACTTTTATTAACAAAAACGCTTTCGGTATATCCTTATACCATCTTCAGTTACATTCAGAATACAAAAATGGAACAACTTAGGAGGAAATTTAAGATTTGTTTTAGTTTTTCACATTATTTAGTTTTGTTTTATTTATTGTTTTATATTTTTTGTGTGCTCTATTTATTGTGGGAGAGGGAGGGGGACCCGATAAGAAGAAAATGCCTAGGGCCCCAAAGTGGGTTAATCCGGCCCTGGCAGGTGGCAATGAAGTTTGGAACTTATTTACTGGCTTATCCCAACTTTGTGAAAATTCGAAAATGCCATTTGTAGGAAGGAGCTGAACAACAATCATCCTTCTGATCATGCTGATCTCGGACCAGGACTGATGTTCCATTCTACATCTGTCCTGTATGAAAGCTGGCAAGCAACTCTGCATCTCTCTTATGGGTGCTAGTAGTCAACTCTCTGTATCTATCTTCGACGGAGGCTGACGGTCGACTCTCTGAGAAATGCCGCAAGGCCCAGGACTAAACATCTGACATTTGTCCTAAGATTCCCAGGTTCAACATATTTTGAATTTTGTTTATCACGGCTGGCTTTTTCTCAGGACACCTGCACAAACATGGTACTCATTCCCACCATAACTCTTGTTTTCTTTTTGGGATTTATGCTGTTGGGAACAAAGTTATGTGCAGGGCAGTGCCACCTGATATTCTTTGAATCCACTCTGAATTTCTTTTCCCCTCAATTCTCATTATTCATCTCTCCCCTCTTCAGGTTCTTTGTTCTCTGTTTAAATTTATCTCATTTTATAGAAATTACAAATCACATTTATCATGGTCCTCAGTTATTTATTAAAAAAAAAAAATTCCATATTACCATTCAGCTGTCCAATACCAGTAAGCTCCTAAACAAATTCATATAATGTCCAAGTCTATTAATTCTACCACTAATAAACACTTTTTTAATTTCATTAATACAATAATTAAGTTTAGCAGTGACAATTGACCAATGTACTTTAAATTTACCATTAAAATTAAAATTAACCCCCAAATAGCAGAATTTATTAACCACCTCAACTGACTTTCCCTTATAAAACCATTTATCATATTTAGATAGAACTGGTCCATTTCTAAAAGCAAGAATTTTTGACTTTGATAAATTAAGCAATAATCTAGCATTATCCAGAAAATTCTCCAAAAAATCTTCCTATCATTCTTTGTAAATTTATTCTTGTATCAGTAATCATTACCAATTCATCTGCATATGCCAATATTTTAATTTCCGTATTAATAACAATACCAGGTATATCTGAACTATTTATCTTTGTAATGAAATCATTAATGTAAATTTAAAATAATATCAGATTAAGAACAACCTGCCTTACACACCCTTACTAGTAAAAAAAGATTGAGATTCACCATTTAAAGAGAGAACAAAAGTCTTAGTATTATTATATAATGAACTCATTCAAAAATTAATAGCTCACACCCATTCGTGCCATTTTTACCCATTAATAAAGCTCTAAAAATTTGATCAAAGGCAGAATGCAAATCAATAAAAAAAGCAAAAACCTTATGCTTCTTTTTAGTCAACGTTTTTTGTACTATAATATCTGAAAAAATATATTATCCAATATAGAATAACTTTTTCTAAAACCAATCTGATTTTCACTTAATATATTGTATGTATATAACCATAACTTCAACCTCTTATGAAGCACAGAACAAATATCTTAGATAGTACAGGCAATAAACTAATTCCTCTATAATTCCGTGGTAAAAAATGAGACCCTTTCTTAAAAATTGGTACAACCATACTTATTTTCCAGTCAGATGGTATTTCACCTTTAGTAAAAATAATAATAAATTTATTACAGAGTTGATCTATTAAAAATGGCACATTCTTATAAAATTCTATAAATATACTATCAACCCCTGATGACTTTCCATGTTTTGCTCTCCCAAAAACATTAATAATTTCTTCAGTTGTAATTTCATCATCTAAAATCAAATCATTCCAAACAAAACAATCATTAAAAATATCAACATCTACCAAGTAACTTGTAGTACTACCATAGAGTTCAAAAAAATGCAAATACCAATCATTTATTGAAATATTAACATCATTTTTCTTCACAATTATACTCAAAAACAAGCACAAGACTGCAAAAATTACTTTATTTGACAAATGTTTTCAACCCTCCTTCGGGGTCATCATTAGGTTTAATACAAACTTTTTACACGACAAACTTATTAGGTATATTTTCTTATTCCCCTTGTTTACACATGCGTGGTGAAAAACGGACATACCATATATCAACATATAATTGTAAACATCTATCAAGTAGGGTGTCTAAAGCCGAGTTGATATTTGACCCGGATTTAAATTGCCAAAACATGTAACAGACTTTTAAAAAGGTTCTCTACCGATATCATAAAACTGTCATCCTAAACAGTGTTCAAAATCTACAACTACAAAGTACTTCTTATAGCGTTAACAACTCCGAAATACATATTTTTTTTTTTATAAACATAGGATACTAAAAAAACTCAAAAATATTTTTGTCATATCCCGCAATGCATAGGTTGAAGACAGATGTGCCACCTTTAATGTTTTTTGGATCTTTTTTAGTCTTTTCTGATAAATTATTTACTGACCACTTCCATGCATTAGAAAGAGAACTTGGGTCATTGGTATTGACAATACATTGATAACTTTCTAACAATGCAACTAATTTTATTTATTTATTTATTTATTTATTTAAAAGAAGTTTTTGTTGCATTTTTTATACCAAAATTTATAAAAATTTTTTTTTTTTACTTTTTCCTACTATTGCATTTTTTATACCAAAATTTATAAAAATTTTTTTTTTTTTTCTTCCATGAACTCAAATTTTTATATCTGTCTGATAGCCATATCCTTCCTGAATAAAACAAGCCATGATTGATGTATTTTCACTCATATTTTGATGAAAACTAGTTTATTTAGTAAATTAGCATCGCATCCAAGTTTTCTTATGAAAATTATTGCTGTACACATACTTATAAAAAATGCTTAAATATATATGAGATATCATTTTTAAGCAATTACAGTCGGACCTCCATATATCGAAATTCTCCATATATCAAAGTTTTTGTTAGTCCCATGAAATTTCCATTAAAATTTGTTTCTATATATCGAAATTTTTAATTTCAGAGGCGAGGGAAAAGGATAAGGTAAGGAGTCTAGATTGGGTCTGGCTAGAAAAAGCCGACAAATAAACAAAATGGATATGTCAATTTGTACTGTAGAGAGGGTTAGTGTAAAGTTCTAGGGCTTGTTTTGGTTTTGGTTTTGTATGTTACTTGTGTTAATTGGCTTAAAACCAAAACCAAAACTGAACCGAGAGATTTTAGTTAGTCTTTGTTCAGCTCTACTAAAACGTTTACCATGTCAAAGAGAAAGTCGTTGAGTGTCGCGGAAAAAGTGGAATTGCTAAAAGATGTGGACTGTGGAGTGAGAAAAAAAGATGTTGCGCAGAAATTCGGGATTCCACAAAGTACAGTGTCAACAATACTAAAGAATCGGGAATCTGTTTTAAAAAGTCATGAAGTTGCAGGAGCTGACAGAAAACGATTAAGGACATGTAAGTACGATGACGTGGACGAAGCAGTGTTGAAATGGCTGAAGATGGTGAGAGATAGAAACATGCCTGTCTCAGGACCACTCATAAAGGAAAAGGCAATGGAATATGCACAGAATTTAGGACATGAGGAGTTCCAAGCAAGTTCTGGATGGTTAGACAAATTTAAGAAGCGTCACGGAATCAAAGAAAAAGTTATTTCTGGAGAAAGTGGATGCGTATCTGAGACAGATTGTAGCCAGTGGAAAACTACAATTTTAAAACCAATTTTACAGGAGTATCAGCCTGATAATGTTTTTAACATGGATGAAACTGGACTTTTTTTTAAATGTTTACCAAATAAGACTCTAACTTTTAAAGACGATAAATGCTATGGAGGTAAAAATAGCAAGGAACGAATAACTGTTGTCCTTTGTGCCAATATGTCTGGAAAAGAAAAACTTAAAATTTTGCTTATAGGTAAAAGCAAGCAGCCAAGATGTTTTAAAGGAGTGAAGTCATTAGAAGTTGACTATGAATACAATAAGAAATCATGGATGACAAGTGAGAGTTTTGAGAAGTGGTTAATTAATTTTGATAAAAAAAAAATGAAGAGAAAAGTTTTTCTTTTCATAGACAACTGTCCTGCATATCCTTATTCTATAACAAAAAAATTAACAAATGTGAACCTGGTATTTTTTCTTCCAAAGACGTCAAAATTACAACCAATGGATCAAGGCGTAATAAAAAATCTTAAAATGCATTATCGAAAACAGATTCTCAAGAAACTAATTTTTGTACTTGAAAACGATCAACCCATTGACAATGTAATTAATCTCAGAAT
>AYEL01084206.1:0-111236 GCA_000484575.1 Olivierus martensii
TCCCTGTTTTCAAAATGAGCTATTCCAAAACTTTAAACGGATTTTTACAAAATAACCGTTTAAAATAGGAGAAGACTGGAGAGACATAACCTCGACTTTGCGGAAGAAGAAGAACAGTTTAAACCGTTTTTTTATAAATCAACTGTTGAGTATCGTTGCTGTTTCTTACTCGGAAAAATGTCAAAAACGACATTAGATGTTCACAAAAAGATTTTAATTTGTGAATATAAAAAGAAAATTCCTTCTGCTACTCAGCAATTTATTTCTGATCACCTTTAATTAAATGAAACAATGTCATTCTAGTCTACACATGTTTTCTCACATGTTACCATAAACCGCCACCCTCCTTTACCGCCAGAGAGGACCTTCGAATTGATGGTGGCGGCTTAAAGAGGTTTGACTGTAATTTATTCTCATGTTCAGTACACTGTTCCAACTTCCATTTCTTTAGTTTTCTGTATGAATTTGTACAACCAATAACAGCACAATAAATTGCCATATCAGAAAAAAATAATTATTTCAGAAAGTAGGAAACACTTGTGCTAAGCTTGTTTGATCGAGTGTAACGGCGGACGATGGCAACACCACTCTTGGTGAAAGTTTGCATTAAAAAGATGAATATAAAATAGCCTATTACTCTTAAAAAATTTATAATATTTAATTAAATAAAACACTAAGAAATTTCTAAGTTTTAATGAAATAAAAATTTTTATTATTTTACTATTGTTCTTTCACTGAATATATATAAGGGTATAAAATATGAAAATTAATTTATCAAATTTTTGAATTACTTGGCTCATAATTTAAATTCATGAAGAATTGAGCCATCTTGTGTGAAAATAACAATTCAACAAATAATCGGACACATTATGTAACACTTCGAGGTCCATAGTTGGGCCCTTTTTGATGCCGGGCCCGTGATAAAAGTCTCACATGTCACCCCCTCTTAGCGGCCCTGGTAATATGATTAATATTATTATGCAAAATTATCAGATTTTGAGAAAAAACAATCTTGCCTTCATTTGTTTTATAGTTCTCGCAAAACTTCATGGCACTAAGATGTGCGAAACATGACATCAGGGAGGAGAAAGCAAGCGTGAGGGTATACAGAGGGACTGGAGGGGATAGTACATTTTTACAGTGATTAAAACTAATGACAGTAAATTTTATGTTGTTATTTTCTTTAATTAAAAAAGTTATAATCAATATTATAACTTGTTATTGCTTTAAATTTTACTTATTTGTAAAAATATATTTATGACACTCGAATAATTTTTAAATTGTTATTTGGACATATTTGGCTCTTTTGTCTCAAAAGTTTACTGACCCCTGTTCTAGATTATGGTGGGAAATATCCAACGGATTTTGAAATTAGCTGATTGTTTGTTTATATTAGTTATATTTTAAATATAACACAAAAATTTAAATAATAATGTAATTTTTGTGTTATCTGCAGTCAAAACAAGTAATTATTAGACCAGGGGTGCATAATTATTGTCAATGTCCATCCAAGCTCAACTACATGACCTTAGGCTATGGGCTAGTTACATTATATTAACTGAGGGAAGAGCCGTGACAACCTATCCCCTTTGTTTGAAAATGCTATTATTATTATATTTTAATTACATTTTGAAAAATTAGTGACTTAAAAAATGACTAAATACAGAGAAATAATTTATCAAAAATCAGTGCTAAATCTGGCATGAGATGGCAGGATGATAACTACGTATACAAATTATAACAATATTTATTAAAAAAGAATAAATTTTCAACAAAGTCGACATTCTTATACATACTGATACTTCTTATAAATAAAAAGTATTTATCACACATTATTTTAAGAAAATAGGAAGAAAAATAGCTAATAAACAAATATTTTAAATATTTGTGTAGTAGAATACCGTATTTCATCCGCAAGAGGGAGAATACAATTGTTTATTTACACGAGCTATCAGATTACACTTAGCAGTATCAAATTACAATATAAATTGTCTTCGTTAGTTGGAAAAGTTTTTTAGAATTATGAAGTACTTGGTATTATTAGATGCAGAATATGATCAAGACTTCAAGTAAATAAAAATTAATAATTTGAAAAAATGCATAAAATTTACATATGCAAATTAAGCATAATAATTTTGTAATATTTTTTTTTTCTTTTGGTCCTTAATCTAAAATTAAAAAATGATATCAGGACACAGTAAATGGACAACAAAATCCCAAATTTTTTTCCAAAAAATTAAAAAGTAAAAAAGTTATAGCAAAATATCAAACATTAAATAACAAAATATTGAATATTAAATATTAAATTTCATTTTTCTTGGAGCGTAAAAGGGCATGTCTCTATTAAAGAAAGGAGCGGTAAAGGTTAAGATCAGCAAACAATACACAACAAATATTATAATGAGATGTAGAGAACTGTTAGTAGAGAAAAAGAAAATAAAATGAAAAATATCCGTGACAACTGACAATAAAAACAGATATACATAAAAGTTAAATACCATGAACAAATCAGGCTAAAGAAGCAGAGAGAGTGGAACCACAAGGACAATAATTTCTTATTCCAGATAAAATATATTGTTTAACAAGATCAGGAATGGCAAGGAAACAGATATACATAAAAGTTAAATACCATGAACTGATAATCAGGCTAAAGAAGCAGAGAGAGTGGAACCACAAAGACAATAATTTCTTATTCCAGATAAAATATATTGTTTAACAAGATCAGGAATGGCAAGGATGGAATAGAAAAGAGGAAAAATATATAGGATAATGTATGAATAAGGACTTAAAAACAGAGTTAAAATGTGCTCCCTATGTACATAGGGAGCACATTTACAAGCTTGGAAGTTAGGTTAGAAAAACCAAAAAAGATATTGAGAAATACATAGGGAGCACATTTACAAGCTTGGAAGTTAGGTTAGAAAAACCAAAAAAGATATTGAGTAAAAGTTGCAAAACACTGTCCTTGCACAAAGGGCTAACTGTTATAACATAGATATAAATTGGGACAGAGCACAAAGTGATAAAATAAACATACATCAGTCAAATAGAAAGCATAGCCATGCATGAAAGTAAAAAAAAAAAGTGGCAAAAGAATAATGAATATGACACAACCCATAGAGATAAAAGCAGCATGGCACTGGTGTGAGAAAACTATTGAACTGGAAAGACACATACATATAAGACAAGATTTTTAATACATGATCAATGTAAAATTAAATGCAAATTAGATAAAATGTTGTTTTATTAAATTATATTTAATGTTAGGACCATATACTGAAGAACAATACATTGCCATAACAACAAATGTTTAAATTCCTTCTAGAACTGATAAATTGTTCTATTAGATGAGATTGTTCTATGTTGTTAGATTGTGTTTTGTAGCAATTTATGTAAGAAGTGGGCCAAAATAGATCAAAAGTATTTTTACATTGTCTATTAAACAATCTTACACATTGACTGTGTAAGATTGTTTAATAAACAGAATTTGTTTCCCTGCTATATGGCTGAATAATAATTACATATAATATAAGCATAGATTAATGACTTAGGATTATAACATTTACCATATTTTCTAATGAAAAAAATTTGTAAAATACACATAACATGTATTTGTTATCAAAAGAAATTATTACAAAAATCTATCAAACTAAATATCTGTTAAAATTTAATTTTTAATAAGCACAAATTAAATTCAGAAATAATATATTTTGCTTATTTGATATTAAGTCATTAAATAATAAAATATATAATTATAAAAATTTAATGAAGTAATATTTTTAACTTCTCTTCAATCTCATAAATACATAAGAAATCACAACATTTTATATAAAAGCATTTACAATAGTGAGTGAAAAATATATATTGTTTAGCAGATTTATTCTAATTAAATTTTATTAAAAATTGGTATTAACTTTCACAATTATTTATTTTGTTGTTTTAATTAATTTTAATTTATTTGAATATACTGTATATTTATTTATAATTGAAATTTTGCATTCATTATAAATTTGTTAAAATAATTAGATTCACTGTTTTATTTTTTGATAGCAATAACAAATATAAAAATTTATATAATGTAATGAGTTTACTTTATAAAGATACAATGTATATTTATTTTGAATATATTTAAATTAAATTTTAAATTTTTTGTATTATCATCATCTATGGATGAATCATGAATTAAAATTTGTTTTAATTTAATATATTGATTTATGATTTTTAAATGTAATTATAATGTCCAATGTTCTTACCTAAAATATTCTCAATTATAAAATTGATATTTATAAATCAAAAGTATAAAATATATATATTTTTTATTTCAGCATATGCTGAGTATGTGTTGATGGCACCAAGTGAAGCTTATACTTCTTTCATGAATGCCATGAAAGAAAAAATTCATATAAGTAAAACAATAATTGAATTTTTAGCAAATAATCAAGAGGCCACATATGAAGATTTATTAAATAAAATTCAAGTAATTTTCAATTATTAATTAAAATTTTAAATAATATAAGTTAAATGTAATTATTGAAAATGAATCAATATTTTAAAAAAAAAAACTTTTTTGTTTCAGACTACAGTACCACCACAAGGCTTAACTAGTTTTACAGAAGATTCTCTCTTACGGCATGCACAGTTTATTGTTGATCAAGTCCAAAGTTATGATTCTTGTGCAGATGCTGATGAGCCATTACTTATTATTACTCCTTGCATGAGAGCACTGATTAAATTAGCTGGTGTAACATTAGGAAAAAGGTTTATTTTTGTTTTCAAATTATTTTTTTTTTTAAAATCATTATATTAATAAATAAAATTTATTTTTAAAACAGACGTGCATTAAGACGCTCAGAAGTTAGTCATATAAAAGTCAAAAAAGTTGAGCATTCATTAGCTACTACCACTACATTAGTCAGAAGTATATTTGAAAATTTTTTTGAACAACAGTTAGATAAAGATACAAGAAATCATAGTGCTCCTAGAAGAAAACGTTGTGGAGTTTGTGAGGTTATTAACAGAATATTTATTAGAAATATATACAATAGGTCCTTGACTTATGCAGTTAATTCATCCAAAAAATTTCAGCACAAATTAAAAACCACTTAAGTCAACAATGCTTAAATTCAATATACATGAATGAGCATATTAAAAAACGAAATGGCCAAATGAAAATTATGAATATAATTTAAGCATAAATAAGTAAATTTAACAAGTTTAGTGCCATTGACATGAATAGACGTCATGTGCAAACAACAATTGTGTGCCAACCACAGGCCATTGCCATGATTACACATCAAGATTGTGGAACGTTTTTAATAAATTAAATTCCGCTTATCTATAAAGGATTTTTGAAATTTGATTTATTTGGTATTAATATATTATACTCTATTTTATACTCTTATTATTACTTTCAAATATTGACGGATAAAAATTTTTT
The DNA here is from genome assembly GCA_000484575.1 of Olivierus martensii. Taxonomy (NCBI): domain Eukaryota; kingdom Metazoa; phylum Arthropoda; class Arachnida; order Scorpiones; family Buthidae; genus Olivierus; species Olivierus martensii. Next base: position 5,438 of record AYEL01084206.1, read on the forward strand.
GCTTGCTTTTTTTGTTTATTTATTTTTTCCTTCTTATTTGGTGTATTGAAAGTGTTTTAATCAACATAATTCAGTCTAAATTCTTATAAAATGATTTATTTTATTCGAAAATAGTTTTTAGTTGCCGTTTTTTTTTTGTCAAAAAGTACTTTTTCCACATTCTATAGACATCATGTCATGCGGAAAAAATTCGGCCCCCCCATGCTGTATATAGGTGTCAGGGATGTGGAACTTTTTTTATAAATTAATTTTTTTAATTTATAAATAATATTTAAAATTTAATTTCTTTGTATTTTAAAGTGTTATTATTACTATCGAATAGCGATTGATAAGATTTTTTGCTTGTGTTTTATTTATTTTTGCCTTCTTATTTGTTATATTCTGAACCTACATAAATTCAATATAAATTCTTATAAAATGTTTTATTTTATTCTAAAAATATTTGTTTTTCTTGAACTGTGCTGCTTCTGAGTGTCAAGTTATAAAATCCATATGTGTACTAATTGATTTTACAGCACCGCCCTCCCATACTTCCAGTTTCTTCCTCACCCTCTCCTTTCTATTTTTATAAATTGGACTATCCCAATATTCTAACTTATTGCTTTGCTATATTACTTCTTTGTCTTAGAGAACTCACTTTGCACTGGTCTTCAGTTTGGTAAGGTCGCATAGTTTTCTGCTCCATTTTCTTTGTTCAAAACGATCCAATTTCCAAATACATTCCTGATTTCAATTCAATTTTTACAATCTTTTTTTTATAAAATGTAAATAAATTTTATGTATTTATACTATATTCCTGTTCAAATTTATTAATAGGAAATTTGATAAAACATTTTAAAAATAAATTTGATAAATAATTGAAATTTAACAAAATATCTTTATAATCTTTTGCTGACCTCAAGTTGACCTTATCAATTTACATCAAGTTAAATAGCTTTGGGGGAATTGTTGGTCGACTTTGCAGAACTGAGCTACAAAAATATCCAGTTCGATATTGGAAGTCAAATATAAATTACAGTAAGTCTTCATTGAAAATAAATAATGGATTATAATTTAAAAAATACAAGAGAAAAATTAAAGAAATTAAATAATTCAATTAAAAATGGATATATTATTCCTAAATATTGTATTATTGATTCAAATTTATGGATAATTATAAAAAAAAAACTAAGAAAATAGAAACAAACTAATATAAACAATATTCCGACATTTTAAATGGGCGTGGCATGCAAGCAATTAGATCATTGGCTAGAACTATATCGTCGTTTTCTTCCCTGGGAAATTTCTGTGCCGGGAAGAAAACGACTAACATAGAACTAAGTACTATTGGTTGAATAGGTATTTTCTGAATCAATAAAGCAAATCATCATAAAATATAGCTGTAACTGTGTAAAGGGAATGGATTTATACTTCTCAACAAATTTCTTGGAAAAAATACTATATTTTTATAAAATAAAACAAAAAATAATAATGATATGTAGAAAAACAATATCAGATAGCATAAATAATAGCTTATAACTAATAATTTTTATAAATTTATGCATATTTTGTATGCGAATATAACACAATAATCCAGCTAAAATAATTTGCATATGTTAAGTTAGAAAAACAATTTTACATCAAAATAAGGACTGATTTTAATCGTTCATGGCTTGTTTTCTTCAGGAGTAAAGTGGGTGTCTAATAAAAGCAATAAATTCAATGGATGGTTAAACAATCACAAAAGACAAGCATATAAACTTTCACCTAATATAGGAAATGAATACTTTGGCAAATAAAGAAATTTTAAAAAAATAATTAAATAGTAAAAAGGAGACACAGAATCTCTATAAATACAAAAAATTTTAGAATTTTTTGACAAAAAATAAGCAAGTTATGAATTTTTTTATATTTATGAATAGTAATTAGGCTTAATTATAAAAAACGGCTGGCCTGTTGCTTGCACACAAAAATTGATTATGGTCGGCACTGAACAGGTTAAGACCATAAGTGTTATTTTTGTGAAGAAGTAAATTAATAAATTTTTCATTGGAATTTTATGGAAAATTAACAAAAATAGAGATTTACAATCCATGTATCTCTGAAACTCCATAAGTCAGAGACTTTCTGTATTTAATGATTTTGCTCTGTTTCATTCTCTCTTTTATATATCATGTAAATAATAACTTTACACATGTTGTTGTTATGGTATTTGACATATTACAATTCAAAGACTATACAGCACTATTAGCAGCTAAGGTTAGCTTTATTTAATGTTACAAACGTTTTTGGCTATTATGACATCCTCAGGTTATGTTCCAACAGATTCGATTGCTGTTGGAACATAACTTGAGGATGGCATAATAGCCGAAACATTTGTAATGTTAAATAAAGTTAATCTTAGCTGCTATTAGTGCTGTATAGTCTTTAAATTACAAGTATAAGCAGTTATATTTAATAGTTTATTGACATATTACACACAGAAAACACAAATCATCTTATTATGTAGGTATAAGATTTTTATCATAATTTAAGAATTTTAAAATTCTGATTGTTTTCAGTAAAAAATGCAAATCTATTAAGAATTCTCATCCCTTTAGAATTCTAAAGAGATTCTCATCTCTCTAGAATTCTCATCCCATTTTTATTATAAACAATGTAGCTTGTTTTAACACATTGAATACCAGTTCCATATGACCTACAAGGAGTAATAAATTAAATTGCATTAAATTACTATATTTAAGTTTTCTATGCAATTTTTATATTGTTTGATTTGTATTTGTTGTGCTGATGTCTTTACTAGTTTACTACACGATTTACTTTCTAGTATCAAAAATTCAATTTTTTTTAAGTTTTCTTCTAATGAATAGTAAACTTCCAGTTTTGTGAAATGCATGAAATCTTTATAAAATTTCATTTAATCTGCATTTATCCAATATAAATTAATTTATCATATAGGATTTAGTATATTCTGAGTAAAAAAAAATTATTTGCAATTATAATAAAATCTTAAAAAATTTTACTTAAATTACGGAATTCTTCGCATTTTGTTATCATCATATTATGTAAATGCTGATTATTACTTTTTTAATAATAATATGTAAATTTATGAAATATAGTATAAGAATCATTTATGTTTTATTATATGATATAAATCCAAAACCTCTTGATTTTTATAGAAGAAATAATAATAAATTTTTCATCAACAACAAAGTAGTCAGATGGGTTTTTGTGAAATGACAGAATCATTGTAAAAAATCATAAAACACTGGTCCAAATATGACCTAAATCTGCAACCCTCTTGCTCATCAATGTGTCAATTAATGAAACAATGTTTTAACTAATTATATGTTATAGAAGAAAATGTTTTCAGTTTTCATTAATGTTATTATCAGTCTTCATACTTACAGATTAAAATAGACCAATGATTTTAAAACTTTATAATTCTTTTATAACATCCTAGAAATTTAATTAGTAATATTTTAAATAAATACTCAAACTAGCACTTAGACAGGCAAAATAACGATTTAATAAGCAAAAAGTAGTAGCACTTTCGATCATTACAATCCTCATCAGCTACAACGAATCACAGAAAATTATTGTTCTATAGAACGCCATTTTCAGTTTAAAAATTCGGTATTACAATAACTAAATGTAAATTTTTTACAAATTTTATAAAATTAAAATACAACATAAAAGATTAACTAACAGGCACTCAAAGCTAGTATAATAAACATTTACATTAATAAGTTTACAATATTAACAAAATATTCACTTGAGTGACTGTTAGTTAATCTTTTATGTTGTATTTTAATTTTATACAATTTGTAAAAAATTTACATTTAGTTATTGTAATACCGAATTTTTAAACTGAAAATGGCGTTCTATAGAACAATAATTTTCTGTGATTCGTTGTAGCTGATGAGGATTGTAATGATCGAAAGTGCTACTACTTTTTGCTTATTAAATCGTTATTTTGCCTGTCTAAGTGCTAGTTTGAGTATTTATTTAGATATAGATAGTCAGTGTACTATTCATCTTTCTGAGTTATAGTAATTTTTTTATAATATAAATCTTTTTGAAAAAGTAATTTAATGTTCTTAGAAAATTTAAATATTTAATTATATTTAACTTAAATATTATTTATGAATTGTATTTTTTTATTTTGTAATTTATAATTGCTTTATGTAAAGATGCAAATGATTTCAAATAAAACCTAAAACATTTCTTATATAAATATATATTTTAGAAGTTAAAATGTGTTGTTCTAATTATTGCATAATTAGAAGAACACATTTTTATAATATATAAACCATAAGTACAATATATATGTTTTGTACTTATGGAAAAATAGAATTTATATATTAAACTTAAAAAATTATATACTTATTTTCCTTAGTATAAAATTTTATTGGTATTTTTAATAATATATTCTAAAATTGCAATTAGGCTTGTCAACTTCCTGATTGTGGTAAGTGTAGTTCTTGTCGAGATATGATCAAATTTGGTGGTTTTGGAAGGGGCAAACAAGCATGCCTTCTACGAAAGTAAGCTCTTTTCAAAGTCTTTTTTTTGTAATATATATTATAAGAAATTTTAAAAAGTTACTACTAAATTGTAAATAAGAAAATTAAACAAATTGTTAAATAAATAATCAAACAGTAAAAATAATTTAATTATTTAAAATTATTTAGTTAATACAGTGAAACCCCGATTTTGAAACTTTTCAGGGACCGGCCCGAAAAGTCGAACGTTAGTTTTGATTTGATTTGATGATGATATGAGATGCAATTCCTGGTAAGTTATTAATTTAGATGGATGAAAACGATGTAAAATGTGAAAATAAATATATTTTAAACAGTTAGTATTGTGGTTATAACGTAAAATATGAAAATAAATATTTCTTAAACAGTTAGTATTATGGTTGGACGCAATTCCTGGTAAGTTATTAATTTAGATGATGAACAATGATGCACAATTCCTGGTAAGTTATTAATTTAGATGATGAACAACGAGTAAAATTCGCAATTCCTGGTAAGTTATTAATTTAGATGATGAACAATGATGTAAATGCAATTCCTGGTAAGTTATTAATTTAGATAATGAACAATGATGTAAAATGAGGAAATAAATATTTCTTAAACAGTTAGTGTTAAGTTTATTGTGGTTATTCTTCGTGAAACTTAGCTAATGGCCGGAATCTCACAAAGCAAGAACCAATCCGTGAAACTTAGCTAATGGCTGGAATCTCAGAAAGCAAGAACCAATTACATGAGGTTGGCTAATGGCCGGAATCTCACAAAGCAAGAACCATATTACTATGAACTTAGCTAATGGTCAGAATCTCACAAAGCAAGAACCAATTACCATATTTCCATAGAGTAATACTTCGATTAGCGCGAGAAATTCGTGGAACCAATTATTCGCTATACTTTCAATTAGAGAAATTCGTGGAACCAATTATTCGCGCTAATCGAGGCCTACCTGTATATCCAATTACCATATTTTCCATAGAGTTAATACTTCGATTAGTGCAAATTGAACAATTACCATATTTTCCATAGAGTTAATACTTCGATTAGTGCGAATTCTTAGCAAAAGAAGTTCGTGGAACCAATTATTCGCGCTAATCGAGGCCTACCTGTAATCGTGGAACCAATTCGTGCTAATTGAGGCCTACCTGTACGTCAAAGATATAAATTATTGAAATTATATTTTAAAATGATATAATAAAAATAAAAGTAAAAATTAATATAGTGTATTATTAAATTATTTCAGTTAACTCTTGGTAATCAATCATTTCCATTAATTAATTCAATAATTTCTTCTATGAAGATTCACTATTTAATGTTTTATTTATCATAAATAAATAATAATAATAATAATAATCTAAATAAAAAAATCTATTATTACTATTAATATTATTATTATATACAATAACTGTTTTTATATTTTGAATAATTATCATAATATAATATGGTTTGATAAAAAAATTTCATATAAGTATTTCAAAACTAATATTCTTAAATTCACAACTACACAATATCAATAACACAACATTATTGTTTCAAATATTGATTATTATTAATCTCTTATAGATATTTCTTACATTTAGTTATATTTAAATTTGAAAGAGAATTGATATATCAAATAATAGTTTTATTACAATTAGAATTATCTAGAACAGGGCTGTCAATAGGCAGTCTGCCAAGCCATTTTGTGCGGCCCATGAGGCTTTCACGATTTGTGATATAATATTACTTTTTAATGTTTTTTTTTTTTCACTTTTATTTTTTACTTTTTTAGAGATTAATAAAAAGAATCCTAAAATTGAATTATATTAACTTAATTAATTAATTATTAGTAATTATTTAACGATCAACAAGATATCAATGACATCACACTTTTATAAGACTTTCAATCACGTCAATTTTAGTTTTAGTTATTTCAGTTTAAAGTTTTGAGTTATGACTGTATTTCAAAGTATTTATTTTTTGGTTTCTAACACACACCCCATTTCAGTGATTGTGTGACCATTGTTGTGAGATTATGTTTTAATTTTGTTTTTATTCTACTGTGAGTTTGTTGCATTTGTGAAATGAGTTAGAAAAAACATAAAATAGAATATGAAAATTGAGTATATTAATAGCGGTGGGAAAATTTCATAACAAATCACATCGGTAAACTGCTTTGTTTAACGTATGTTTTCCTAACTTTTGTGATTTTGGTTGGAAAGTAATATCAACATTTGGTACTTCTTATTTGTGCAAAAGTGCATTTTGTAACATGAAGATAGTTAAGAATCAATTTGGAACCTGCCTTGGAAATTTTTCTTTTTTACATATTCTGCAGATAGTTATAACAGGAATGGATGTAAATACCACAGTCCTTGTAAATGCTGCTGCCTGCCCTCATTTATCACATTAAATAGATACATACATACTTTTTTATATTTTTTAACTGTTTATATTTTATAACTTTTTGTTAACATGTTTATTGGATGCAATCTGGTAAATATAATTTTGTAATAAGGTTTGTTAATCTGGAAATAAAATTCGTTTCCAAAATGCGTTATATTTATGTGTTTCTTTTGATGAGACAATAGCATATCAAGTATCGAAGCCCCTCTCCCTTTTTTGTAATCTCCATATCTCTAGTAAACACAGCTATGGCCCTCGGGTCATTATAATTGGACAGCACTGATCTAGAATAATATTATTATTTAACAAGTATTAAATAAAGAAAAGATGTAATTTATACGGAGTGTAAATCAGAAAACAAATGTAAAAGCTTCTGGTACCAACTCCAAAATTATCTAATTAAAAAATTTTAATCTTTAGTTTAAAATTTACAAATAACATTTATGCAAAACTTGGAATATAAGAAATAAACATCATTAATTAAATTAAACATCATATAAGAAAAAATGCAAAACTTTTTCTATATATGATGTTTAATCTAATTAATCAAAAAATTCAAGTTAAACTGAATATATCATTTATATTTTCATTTTTATCATAAATATTATAATATGTATATTTAGGAATTAAGTACAGTATATGATTTAATATTCTTTAAGTGTATGTAGATTTAGAACAAATTATTAGATTTTACACCTCTGATTTGCTATCAGACAGCAGTTATTTAAGTGGTAACTATGATCTAATAATACTTTCAATATACAGGTAGGCCTCGATTAGTGCGAATAATGAGTTCCACAAATTTCTTGCACTATTTGAATTCGCACTAATCGAAGTATTAACTATATGTAAAATATGATAATTGGTACTTGCTTTGTGAGATTCTAGCCATTAGCCAACCTCATGATAAATAACCACAATACTAACTGTTTAAGAAAAATTTATTTTCATATTTTTTTACATCGTTGTAAACCGGCAACAGAAAATGCTCTTTCTGCATCAACTGATGATGAAGGAATTGTTTTCAGAGCCTTGCCCAGTTTTATAATACTCGACGATTGATTTCCTGTTGACTCAAATAACTGTAATTTTTGCTTCACAATCTTGCTCAAGCTAGAACTCAGGTTAGTTGACCAAAGTAGGACCTTTGTCTTTCAGTGGATCACTTTTTCTAATTTTTTGTTCAACGTCATTGGTTTCTCTTCCAAATTTCCAGTGCTCTCTTCTTCAAAAGTTAAGTAGGTAATTCACAGTCACTTTTTGAATTATCTACTTAACATTATAATAAAATTTAATTTAAAATATAATGCAAATTTTATGTTGGCTTCATAAGAAGGAAAAGAAGTAAACAAACTAAACAAGTTGCCAACACGTATCATACTCATAGATCAATTAGATATAATCTAAAGATGTCAACACGTGTCACACTCACAGATCAATTAGGTATAATCCGTGATCAGAATATTATCCGTGATCGGATGTGAGTGCAATTCTGTTAGTAAACCAGGCCCACATGCTTTTCCATAATGCAAATTAACAAATTTTTCTTTGATAAATAACTCTTGTACAGTCTTCAGAATCATATTTAATTATATTTTATAATTTTTTCTATCTGCGTGGTAGTTCCCAGGAATTCCTGGGAACCAACTATAATTCCCGGGAATACAAAGTATGAAAATCTTACAATTTCCCGGGAACCCGGGAAAGAAACACTAGTCGCACTAATCGAATATTGCATTATTCAAACTCGCACTAATTGAGGCCTACCTGTACTCTGACCAATGCACTGAAGAACTGAAAGCAATAGAATTGGACACCACCTGATTAAATGAGAAGCAAGATTCAAAATTCAATCCCACATCTTTCAAGTGAAAAACAACTGTCACATAATAAATACATTATTTTAAGATTTATATAATAATCTTTAGAATTTCTTTTTGCAAAATAACAATAAAAGAATAGCTAAGCTATTTCCCATATTTTTACTACATACTAATGGTTTCCAATCTTTTTTGAATAGTTTAAATTTGAGAATTTGTAGTAAAGACAATTTTATTTTTTTATCATAAATTCTTATATTTAATATAGTGCGAGAATAATGTGGTTTAGTGATTTTTTTTAAACAATTACATTATATTCAATAATTATGCATAAATATCTGTGATGATGATGATTAACAAAACATACATATTGTAACCAAAAACATTAAATTTATCTTTTTTTGATTAAAATAAGACTGCTAGACTTTATTTCTGTAAAGTATACAATTCACTGGTTCTACAGTTCCAAAAATTTTCATAACTTTTTAAATCAATCTTTTTTTTTCCTTAATAATTCTGTTTTTAACTTTCCAGCATTTTTTAATTAGCATATAAAATAAATTTAAAAAATATGATTGATTAAATTTAAAAATTATAGACTTGTTTGGAATTTAAATTTACAATATATTATTACTTGTCTTTTCAATTAAAACAAAATTAACATAAGATGAATTTACTTAATGTAAAAAAAAAAAACTGACAATGAAATCATTTTTTAAATCAATATATAAATTATCATTAGTTTATTTTCTGAAGAAAAGTGAGCATTCTATATCTTCATAATGCCTATATGATAATATTTCTCCATTAATAATGTTTGAAATAATTAATAATTCTCATGAAATTCTGTAGGCATATTCTGCCATTAAAGTGGCCTCAACACCAGATTTTTAATTCTACAGTATTACAATTTAAAAATGTTGGGCATTTGAATTTCTGTCATAGTTTCTTAATATACATTGAACTAGCAAATATATTTTGTTTATAAAACAATCCACATATATGCTAATCTCCCTGTTCACCTCCTTAAAAAATATATCAAGATCCATGTGTAAGCTGGTCTACAAATTTCAGAAGTTAGAATAAGATGGCATTTATTGGAAATAATTATTTTTTTAAATAACTTTAAAAGGTTCTAGAATCCAATTCACATTCTGAACAAATACAGGTACAAGGCAAAAAACCAGACTCATAGTACTTGAATATAGTTATGCAGAGAAAACAGCACATGGAACTAGTGCAATTGTGGTGTAATTCTGATTTGCAGCAGCTAGTAATAGTTTATCATCAGTTTTCAATTAAAAAATCAATGTATTTAATGTATTTAAAGTTATGCAGCAAATTCAATTATATAATTTTTTTAACTGAATGAAGACAATGAAGAATGGCAGGTAATAGCTGAACTTAGATATCAATGTATTTAATATATTTAAAGTAATGCAGCAAATTCAATTTTATAATTTTTTTAACTGAATGAAGACAATGAAGAATGGCAGGTAATAGCTGAACTTAGATTTGGACAACAATGAATTTGATGCTTCGGTAATCTATAGACAAAAGTGAATGCAAAATTTTTCAAGTTTGCATTTGCAAATGATCTCTAAGGGTAATAACTTTGCAATAATTCAATTTTGAAAAAATATTAAAGTTTAACAAGCTAAAATTAAATAAAAAAAAAAGAAAAAATGAATATTCATAAAATAAATTTCTTACAGATATTGAATTTTAAATTTTTTACATCAGTTTTCTATATTATTGCTATTTTTATTATCATAAATATGAGATATTAATTAAATGTCATTACAAACAGTTTTTTATTTTCTATAAATAATTTTTAAAGAGTTTTATCATAAAATGTAATGATTAAATTTAAATTTTTAAGAAATACAAAAAAATTTTTCCAAAGTTGGTTGTAAGGATTATTTTTAAATTTTACTATGATACACAGGAAGTGTTTTGAATTAAACTGGTAAATATTCATACATCAACTATATTAATGAGAATGTAAACTATTTTTCTGTAATGTAAAACAAATTTTATATTTTATTGGTAGATCTTACAAGTTAGTATGAATAAAATTTATTACATTTGAATATGGTAATTCTTAAATGATAGATATTTAATTAATACAGAAAATCAATGTTTGCAAAAACAAATGAGAGAGCCAGCTATACAATACAATTAATTAATTAAGAAAAAAACTGATAAGCTTTTAGTCTCACAAATGAAATTTTAGTTATTTTTCTTTTGATTTTGTAAACAAACTTTTTAATTTATAAGAATGTTTATAGTTATTTAGATAATAGATTATACATTTTCTTTTGAAATATAATTTTTTATTAACATTAAAAACGATTAATACAATAAATTCAATTTCTCATTTAATTTTTTCAATTTATATTAAATTATTTCATGCAAACTAAGAGATATTTAATATTCTTAAATTTAAACTGAAAAAGTTAGTGCATATATATATCGTGAATTAATCTCAAATGCAGATTCTTCTACATAATAAAAACTTACAATAGTGAAAATCATGAAATAAAATAATCATTGATTGAAAAAAGGTAATAGATTAAATAATAAATCAATAGCAGCATAAATAATTTGATAATTTTTATAAAATTTTATTATTGTAAGTCAAATTGTTGCATTGCTATAACAATGACGGTTCGTTTCTCTACACATGATGATAATAGTGACTATCTTAGGCTAAATTTCCTAATGCCCCTTATCTTGCCTTATAATTGAACTTACATGCACAGGTATTTAGATTTATAAGTATAGATATTATATATAGATAGATTAGATATCTCTTAATAGCCATGGCTGCAAATAACATGTGGTCATTAAGCCTAATCAAAGTTTAACTTAAGTATATTAGGTTAAATAAAGTAATAAAAGCTATAATCAATAGAAAATTAAAGAAAGATTTAAAAAAAAACCTTAAAAACCTTTTAATATGAAATCTTAAGTTCAATAATTTAACAAAATAATATACAGTTCGATACTCGATATCCGCCATTAAAAGCAGTCTCATTGAGTTATAATGGTCACGTTCAAGAATCACATGTCCATTATGATCCAGTGAGACTGGCTCAGTTACCAAAGATAAGATCAAAGTAATCTAATGATATTGGCTAGCTAACATGTCTCGTCGTCACTGTAACCCAATGAAGTCATTCAAATAATGCTGATCTTCCATCTTTGATCTTAAAGTAATCTAATGATACTGGCTAGCTAACATGTCACGTCGTCACTGTAACCCAATGAAGTCATTCAAATAATGCTGATCTTCCATCTTTGATCTTTATCAAGTAATTTAAGCCAATTATAATTAAAAAAACAAATTTCTAATAATCAATATCTATCTTAAAATCTCCCTATCTAATTCCCCTAACAAATATATTTTTTTTATAGAATTTTAAGTATATATTTTTTGCTTTTAGAACTTCAGTATGACTTAGTTTCTTTGTGGAGCAGTTTACACTCCAAACCGTGTTTTCAATTTGTTCTAGGTACATAGAATGGAAGATGGAGAGTGGGACATCAAAAGTTGTTTCATAAAAATCCATTCAGCCATTCTCGTGTTATAAGTGTACACATGCGCTCAGGCATTTCAGATTCATAATATGTATAGATATGCTACTCCCCGCACTCAGGCATTTCAGATTTATAATATGTATAGATTCTAAGACATCATGTTTATTTTCTCATAAATTTCAAAAGCTTTACTTTTTTTTTTTCTAAAAAAAATTCATTTATCACACACTATTGTGATTTTTAAAAGCTATACTAAGACATGTTTATTTTCTCATAAATTTCAAAAGCTTTACTTTTTTTTTTTTCTAAAAAAAATTCATTTATCACACACTATTGTGATTTTTAAAAGCTATAATTTTGAGGTTCTCCCCTCTTTTCAATCAATCCTATCTTTTACCATGGACAAACAGGTAGAGCTAATTGAAAGAGGAAGAGAGGAATTGAGGTGATTCAGAAAGCTACATAGCAGTGTGTTTGCTTGCCATCTGGAGGATTCATGGGGTCAGTGACAAGCAATTAAAAAATTCATCCATAATTCCGCACTTTTTACCTGGAATAATTTAATTACTCAGTATTTTTGTAATTCAAAAAATTCTAAAATAATAAATAAAATGATTTTGAGACATACCATTAAAAAAGATTCAGCAGAGCAATTATAATGAACAAACATTAACTCAAAATTCAGTTTTGTTTTACATAGAAAAATTCATCATTTATAACAGACAACTTTCTGAAAGTAGCCAGAAAAATCTCTAAAGAAAAAATCAAGCAATTTTTTTTTATCATAAATTTGTTATATGATTACAAAATTTCATATATTTTGTATGAAATAATAAATTAAATATTGATGTTATATCTTTGATGCCATATTTGAAAGATTTATAAATGTCCCACATTAATTTTATTATAGCTTAAATTTTTGGCCATCAAAATTAGAATCAAATTAAAAATCTAAATTTTGCAATAATACAGTCAAGCCCCGATAAGATGCCAAAATCCGTTTGGGGACGATTTTGGCGGCTAATCAGGATTGGTGGTTTATCGAAAGTACATGTACTATAGAAATGAAAATGAACTCCAAATTTATTTAATAAAATATGGTATATTTATATTTAGCAGCCAAACTTTACATTTCTAAAAACTATATATTTTACAATATAGTATACATATTGTATATGTATAGTACTATATAGAAAACATGTCTATCTGGTGTTCCGATCCTCTACTTTGAGTTCTCTGTAAAATACAATGTACATAGCCTACTGTACAATATCCTTATTTGCTCGGTATGCAATAAATGATGGAAATGATCTGGTTATTACAATCTTAAATATTCTACAACCTAGGTGTGATCCAGGCTTAAAGAGACACATGATTAACCATTAACTCCACCTCTCCCACCCACTGGTTACAAATGAATCCAGAGAGCTTTTAATACTGTATATGCAGTATTATTACAATCTTAAATATTCTACAACCTAGGTGTGATCCAGGCTTAAAGAGACACATGATTAACCATTAACTCCACCTCTCCCACCCACTGGTTACAAATGAATCCAGAGAGCTTTTATTACTGTATATGCAGTATTGATGAACTTCAGGATGTAAGTCATCATACTTGCCCCTGGCAGATTAATAAGGAAAAATACAATACCAAAGGAATATTTGTTTAGACAGATAGTGTCTTATCGAGGTTTGACTGTATAGACTTACTATTGCAAATGAATATCAGTTATTCATATGATATTTATTTTTTAATATCACTAAACAAAACAATTGCATATTTGATGGTAAATTATGTCATACAACTTTATCATTTTCCTGTTAAAATATAAAATTTTTATAAATTATCTACATAATTACTGTATTCACTTATGAAATTTCTCTCTTATATAATTTTCCTTTCAAGATTTAAAACAGAAAATTAAGAAAAAAATTTGTGCAACATTCCAGTTTATTTTTATTAGTGTATATCCATTGGTAAATATCAGAGAATGTTTCCATTACTTTGAATTTTCATAAAAGCATTATTAAAACAGCAAGTTAAAGGATAGAAGCATACAATCAAAATATCAAAATGTGCAAAGAAAGTTTTGCCACAACAAACAGATTGGAAATGCAGGCAACACTAGCCACTGGAAATCCAAATCAATGTCCCAATACTGTTATTTGTCCTTGAACTGTATTTAGCTGTCTATAATTTTTTTTTATCTATATTAAGTCAATAAACAATAATTTAGACCATTATACAAACAACAGAAATTTTATGTTTTATGTAAACTGATGTTATGAGTTCAGGAAAATAAGATATTTTCCTTGTAATGTGTTTAAAATAAATAGTTTATATAAATATCAATCACAATTTAAAATTATCTTCTATAATATCTGTATGTGAAAAAGATTCAGCAGAAAATTCATCATAAATTAGACAGCAATTAATCTATTTAGAATTGTAAACAAGATGGTGCATTTCTGATAAAGATCATTATTGTATAAATTATTGCACTTTTATTATAGAGTTTAATATATGGAAAAATCTAATCATTATCATTTTTTCTTATATTCAAGTTAATAAGATGCTTATAATTATGCAAATTTTTATTGAGATAATCTTTCTTTTTTATAGTGCAGGATACCCAGGGGCACAGAGAGAAATCTCGGGCCACAGTACGAACCAGGTTCTGGGGCCATATATATATATTTCCTTTTCTCCTCTGTAAGATAATCCAAACCATACATATTACATGTTTTATACAGTAGTATAAAACATACTAGTTTAGTATATGTTTATTCAAAATTTTATTCACTTCAAAATTCTTTT
Source organism: Olivierus martensii (assembly GCA_000484575.1). Taxonomy (NCBI): domain Eukaryota; kingdom Metazoa; phylum Arthropoda; class Arachnida; order Scorpiones; family Buthidae; genus Olivierus; species Olivierus martensii. The sequence goes on from AYEL01084206.1 coordinate 20,521, forward strand.
TAATAAAAAAATATATTATATGCAATTTGAGGAAATTGAGGTTCGAAGAATTTTATTTTTTAATTATATTTTCGAAGAAAACCTTTAAAATATCGATTTTTCTTCTAAGAATAACGTCATAGGCTCATGAACTAACTTTGGGAAACATCTCCAACTTTTATTAAAATTTTTCTTTTCACATCGGTTATAATGAAAAAATCTTCTCGTCCCATTCGTTATAAACGTATTCCACTCTATATATCCCATTCCTCTAAAAAATTTGTGGTGGGCCCTGTCGGTCTGTCATTCCTTCTCTGTTTAAATGAAATCCTTACGTCTAATTATCATAATTAATTTTTATTTTAACTGTTTAGAATATAAAGATTTTTCTTTACCTTACATTTTTATAATACAGTTTCAATTCTATATATCTTATATGCGCAGTTACTTAATTTAAAAAAGTAGAAAAAATTCTTATTGTTAGGAAGTGGCCTGGGCCCCGGGACCGGAAGGTCCGAGAGCCCCATAGAAGATGGCCCCATCGGAGGGAACCGAGGGCCCCCATCTTCTATGGGCCCCATCTCCTATGGGCCATTGAGGATACCAATGAGGGAATTTAAGTAAAGTAAATTAATATGTAAAATGCATAAAATCCTATATAAGCATGTGTACATTTATTACTGGGCCCCTCAATCTTCTATGGGCCCAGGGACCGGAAGGTCCGGGAGCCCCATAGAAGATGGCCCCATCGGAGGGAACCGGGGGCCCCCATCTTCTATGGGCCATTGAGGATACAATGAGGGAATTTAAATAAAGTAAATTAATATGTAAAATGCATAAAATCCTATATAAGCATGTGTACATTTATTACATTTTTTGTACAACAAATAACATCTATAACATTATGCCCATTATAACAGAGTTTTATTATAGTTTGACTGCATATCATACTTATATGTTTATGCCTGTCAGCAGTGTTTTTCAAACTTTTTTGACTGCAATCCATTGTAGGAACCATATTTGGCATTGTTACCCAGTAATGTGTAACTAACCATTTTGAATTTTGAAATTCAAAAGTCTCTCTTAACGCTCTGTCTAATTTAGGCTATACAAGACAAGCAGCAATTTGGCTTTGTAAAGAGAGAACTGAAGATAAACATTACTAAACAATACAGCATTAATGACTAAACAATACATGCTCCTTTAATGATTTAGAATTTATTTCTTAATATAGAAAAGTAATAATATTTTCTTTACAATAAACACATCATTACAAGTAAATTATATTTTCTGAAGCAATTTGAAACTGAAAATCTGATCTCTATAGAATATCAGAAAAAGTATAAAAGAAAAATGAACTGCTTTCAGAAAAGATTTATTTTATAAGCTACATTTCAACTATTTTTGTTCATTTTTTTTTTGTTGTAATTCATTTTATTTATTTTGGGACCCACAAAGGAGCATATTCTGATAGTTATTCATATTGATAGTTTTTCAATGAAAATTAAGCAAGATATCATAATTTAAACTTTTAGCATATAAATTAGATTTAATTATCATTAAAAATCTTGTTAAGTTCAAAGTTTAAATTTAAAAATCATGCAAGTTTGAAATTCAGAAGGCTGGGAATTGATTATATAATCATATAAAATATTTTTCTTACTAATTCAAAATTTATTATTTTTATCATTATTGAAAATAAAACACCAATTAAATATTATGTTTATCTTTATTCTTCACCTTAAGTATACAATACCATATGGGCAACTAATACATTATATAAGAGTAATGTATATATAATTACAATTCTCATAATAATCATTTTCAAAACATATCTGTTTAAAAAATAAATAAGTAAATCTCAAAAATTGAAATGAAAAATAATAAAATATTCTCTTATACAATTCTTTTATAATGATGAGATACTCAAATAAAAAAAGAAGTTGCACATTTTGATATGTATAAATTCATTCTTTCTTAAATTGAACTGAGGCATATTAAATAGTATTTTATCAGAATTGAGAATATTGTCATATATATAAAGTAAATCCTGGTGATTGATAATTTGCTACATTTTGAGTAAATTAAGTATTTTATCAGAATTGAGAATACTGTCATATATATAAAGTAAATCCTGGTGATTGATAATTTGCTACATTTTGAGTAAATTACTGATATCCAAACATTTTCAAAAATTATTTAGTGTTATTTTGAGATTTAATTATTAATTATTACTTGAGAGCTTAAAAAAATATTAGGTTATTATGAAATATTTTCATTTGAAAAATAAAATATTAAAGAAATTTGCTATTTTATAATGTCCAAAACCATTACTTTGTAATTATTATTTGTTTATAAATTAGGTTATGAAATAATAACCTAATATTTTTTATACTTTTATTTTCATTTGGTTAAAAAAAAAAAAAAATTTAATGAAAGAAAATCTTACCCTTCCAAATGGCTCAAAAATTCCACGTAACATATCTTCTGTAATGTTAAAATGGAGAGAACCAACATATAATCTCATGGGACCTGTATTTCCTTTCTGTAGATTATTGGCACTAGCTGCAAGTCTGTTTTTCTCTGCTTGAGTTGGCTGTACAATAATTGGTACTCCTAATAACTTTTGGCCATTTAATCCTAATGCCTAAAATAAAAACATTAATTATTATAATCAAATTAATATAATAAAACTTGTTTTTAATTTATATTTTCATTTGAAAAATAAAATATTAAAGAAATTTGCTATTTTATAATGTCCAAAACCATTACTTTGTAATTACAGTCGACTCTCTGTAATTCGAAATTGAAGGGACCACGAAAAAAATTCGAGTTAGGGAAAATTGTTTAACTTACTGTATAATCAAATCTCTGTTTAGATTGACGCAACAAAAACGTGTTAAACAATTTAATTGCAATACAATTTGTTTACAATACAGTACAATAAGATTTGTTATTGTCTTCTCAATAAATTCCTTCATAAGATAAAATTTTGAAATAAACTGATATAAAGGTACAGTTTTTAAAAACCAGTTCTATTTGCTTATCAAGTAAAAAGAAATAAACAATACCACTGTGAATTTTTGCAAATCTTCAAGTGTGAAATATGTTTTCATTGCTAAATAAATTCAAACTTATTTCAATACAGTAGGTCCCTCATATATGTGATTAATTTGGCCAAAAAAGTTTCTGCATAAATCAAAAACCACATAATTTCAACAATGAGTAAATTTGATATACACAAATGAGTGCATTTTTAAACCACATAGCCAAATGAAACTTGCTAGCATACTTTAAGCATAGGTAAGAAAATTTAAGGCTATAAGTAATATTTTTACAAAAAAGTAAAATTAAATTTTTCATTCACATTTTATAGAAATTTGATGAAAATAAAAAGACTTGCACATTCACATATCTCTGAAACCCAATAAGTTGAAGCCATGTAAATCAGGGACTTACTGTACAATTATAATAATATTTTTTAAATAATTTTAGATGTCCTAATATGGCTGTACAAGATGCTGAAGCAGAAGAAGCAGAATATGATGAAATTGAAGATGAAATGGATAGAGTAAGTAATATATAATTGAATCCAACGTTATTGTCTTCTTAATAAATTCCTTCATAAGATAAAATTTTGAAATAAACTGATATAAAGGTACAGTTTTTAGGAAAAATACAGTGAATATGCAATGTACAAATATAAAATCTGTAATGTGGATATAAAATATATGAATAAGAATATTTAAAACTTTGCATTTATGCTAATAAATGGCAGTTTACTGACATAATGAATATGTTTCTTGAAATTTTAATATGGAATATTTATAAAACAAGTATCTCATTCATATTGTCATCTTATCAGATGTCAGAGGTTACTGAAAAATAAGATTAAGGTTGATGATCAAAAATCTGACAACCTTAGATCTGATCTCTTCAAAAATTCCGAATTTTTGATGTCTGTATGTATGTTTGTTGGTGTATATATATATATATATGCTGTATATATTTGACAGAAAAGGACTACTTGTATAGTGCTTTAAAAAAATAAAATTGAACACTAAATGAAATTTAGTTTGATACTTTACTGCAAGAAGTGCTGTGTTTTTTATTTAAACAGTTTTAGTTAAAGCAGTTTAATAGTATTGTTAATTTGAAATTTTGATGTTCAATAACTACATAAAAGACTAGTTCTATATAATAATTTTACTAAATAAAATAGTTCCTCAGAATTTTAATTTGTTACTGTACCCTCGAAAAAAGTTAAAAGATTTTATATAATCAATAAGTAAAAAATGCTAGAAAAAACATAAAAATGTTAAAAATATTTCTAACCCCAACCATGTCCAAAAGCCAAAAAGAGCTCATTTGCTGTCAAAGAAGCCAGTCTGGCAACCCTGATTACAAGCATGACCAAACATCTGAATATGGAGTACAGGTCCATCAAAACATAAATGGCACCTCCAGAAAAAAATGGTGCACCATGCACCAACGCAGTAAATTTTAAAATGTTCTCCGACATTCATGCCGGAAATTTGATGGAACCAGAATATTGATTGCCGGATTTTTGATTATCAACCTGTAGTATCTGTATTAAATTCTTTGATAGTAAAACTTCTCCACTGGATAAAATTTACTCTCTTAATTTTAAATACCATAAACCAATGAATTTATATTGCCATGTACATTTGATGAACTGTTGAGTAAATGCATATAAACTTTAACTTTGATTTTTTTTTTTTTTTAATGAGTGATGATAAGTTTTCCTAAAGTTTTGCTCTAAACTTCATAAAACTTGTAGATGAACATATCAAATAATACAAATAATATTTAATGAAAATATTTTATTACAAGGACAAATTAGATGATTTTTTTTAAATTTCAAAATGGTATAAATCTCAGAAATGAACAAATACCCTCTGATCAAACTATCAACAATCAGCATTAATATATGAATACTATTTGTGTATTAATGCTTATAGTAAGGCCTATAGATTTCATTTAAAAAACAAATTATTGTTTCACATTCATCTGTAAAATGACAAGAATCTAATATAGATTATATTGCACATTTGAAAATTTGATATAATTTAATTCAACTATTCTTTACAAATGCTTTTGCACACAAACATTATGCTTTATTAATAAATATATACATTTTTTTTTAAGAGATATGTATAAATACATTTTATTCTCCTATTACACTGTTTTGCTAACATTGATTTACTTCAGCATAGTTAAAAAGTTACATGAATCAAAAATGATCTACACTTTCAGCTTTTTACTGTATATAAATTTAAACTTTTCTCTAACTTTAGTCAGTTCATTTAATAATAATTAAATACAATCTTCTATATTATAATTAGTAAAATGTGGCTGGCTGGAGTCCCTTTTTCGGACAAACCACTGTACCGATTTCTATAAATAGGGTATCGTTAGAAAGGTCTAATTTTCGGATGTCTGCGACAACAGATCTTTTTTTTTATTTGGTTATTTTTAGGGCCCTAGGGACAAAATTTTATTTTATGACAATAAATATCGATAAATGGCGCTAAGTGTCAAAGAAAGGGGCAACAGAACTTATCTGCATTACTATATTGGATTTTTTACAGAATTACTTAGCTAAAAGAATTATTACTGATTATGATACAGGATACTGTTCAGCTAACCTTTTGACACCTTAGAGGCCTTCTGGTCCCTGGTGGGTGTAGCCCCACTCTATGGGGCCCCGTGGGCCCATGGCCTGTCGTGGTTTCATCTCCCCATGGGCTGTGGGCCCACTGGGGAGATGAAACCAGGTCCCGCGGGCCCACCCATGGAGTGGGGCCGTCGGTGGCACGGCGTCTGTGGGGTGCAGCTCTACAGGCTCTCCAAGCAATTACTACACATTTGAACTAATGCTTAATAAAATATATAGTAAATAAATTTGCAAAATAAGCTATTATTATACAATATGCTGTTATATAAAGTATTATAAGATTAGATCACAATAATATATTTCCACTCATTTATATGAGTGGGGAATTTCTAGTTTATATTATTTGATCACAATAGTATATTTCCGCTCATTTATATGAGCGGGGATTTTCTAGTATAATAATAATCATCAAAAAATAAATTCTTTTGTAAAAACTCTTAATAAAAAAATCACAAGAAACAAGTTCTTAAAACAAAATATACAATTTATTTCAGAAATGTTTTTGATTATAACATTTCTTCTGCAATCTTTTGCTTTTAAAACATAAAAATATAAATTTTATACAGAATGTTATTGTTCAGAAAAACATATTTTTAAAAGATTAAATATTCTGCATCAAATTGAATTTTAAATAAAATCTTTATTAATATGTTTATCTCCAAAAAAATTCTTACTTTTAGGCAATAAACAAATTTTATTTAGAAATACTTTGGTTTGCTTTATTTATCACCTTTATCTTATATAAATAATCTGCTGAAGAAATGTTTCTTGAGTGGAATGTTTGTTAACATTTTTAAAATAGTGTGTTTAATTTTTAAAAATGATTGATTGAACAATATTATTTTACATAAAAGTTCAAATTTTTGTGTTCTAGAAAAGGATGATGGCAAAATGATGTAGCAGAAATTATATCTTGAATAATTATCTATTTTGCTTTAAGAGTTTTTCCTGCAAAAATAAAAATAATAATAAGTGATGTGCCAATTTTTAATCAGTTGTATATTTTATTTTAGTAAATAATAATAATATCAAACTGCATATTTACATGCAACAGTTTTATTCATTTTCATCTAAATATATTAATCCATGCTGTAAACTAATAATGTTTACATTCTGTTTATAGAAAGCTATATAAAAAGTTTAAAGCAGATGAAAATGATTATCTATAAATTATTTAAGTAATGATCAAGTTTTTAATTGCACAATATACAATCATAATATTGTACCGAATTAATGTTTTGAGTGAATTATAACATTCAATACATTTTTCTTTTTTTATTAAACATGTAAACTACAATATAAATATTATATAATTAACTTTTATAGGAAAATAGTAATGTTAAAGTATATTTAATCATTACAATTTTCCTATAAAATGTTTTCAGTTTTCAACTTCTTGACCTACTCAATGATTTAAAAAAAATTCTGAACGAAAAGAAGTCAAAGATTATTTGTTTAGGATATTTTTGCTTATTTGTCACAGTGGATATCATATATTGTACATTATTTATTAAATTTTTCCTTAACAACTATCTTTTTTTTTTTTTTTTTTTTTTTTTTTTTTTTTTTTTTTTTTTTTTTTTTTTTTTTTTTTTTTTTTTTTTTTTTTTTTTTGTTTTACGCCCCTTCCAATCAGTGAGATTACTGAGGGACGGGGCTAATTCCAACCATGGGCTGTACCTACACATGTGGAGGGGACCAGATGGTGAAAGACTGGGATTGCTGGGCAGGACCCGGAACCCTGAAAAAACTTTTCAAGACATGCCAGACCTGGATCCTCCTGCGTGACACGTAACGTGTTACCATGTGGTCATCCGCCTAACAACTATCATTGAAATTAGTATATTTTATGTGTGGCCTGAGACAACTTTTTTCTTCAAATGTGGCCCAAGGAACCCAAAAGGTTTAACACTCCTGGTATACATGAAAGCATGCAATGATAAATGGAATGACTAAATAAGTTTTATGAACATGCTTTAAGTATAAGAAAATTTCAGATCATAGTGATATTTTTACAAAAAAAATAGTGTAATGAATTTTTTGTGTGGTTTTTTTATGGAAATGATGCAATTTAATATGAAAAATAAAAAGAAATTGTGGAATTCAAAACTGCATTAGTGATAGCCTACTATAAGTAAATTTATTGATATCATTATATTTTATTATAAGAAATATTTTTTTTAGATTTTTTTTCATATTATAAGTTACTTTAACTGAAATGTTGATCTCACTATAATGTAAGAATTTTCAAATAGTTAATAACCAATTGAAATTTTATTTTTCATTGTTAAAATTTATCTTCAAGCATTGATTCATTTTATCTTATACAAAAATTTGTTACTCTATTATTATTGTAAATTCTAAAATTAAATTCTTTTTCTTTAATAATAATAATTTTAAATAAATGATTTTTTTTTATAGAAAGCAAAATTAACTTGTCTTACTCCAAAAAAAAAGCAATATAAAAAACAAAAGGTAATTTAATTTATTTTATATAATAAATTATTATGTGAAAAATATAACAATATTATTATAATAAGATATCAGAACTCAAATTCCCAGAGCATTTGTAATTCATTACAATTTTCTTGATTTTTTACTAGTTTCTAATTGCATAATTTATTTCTATATCCATATCTAACAATATACTGTAATTACTCATATTTATTATTCCGTGCATATATTATCCTCTTATTGCTTATATTACTACTAGCTTTGGCAAAAACATATATATTACTCTCCTTGCATTTTGAGATATCAAGAATAGGACAAAAAAGAAAATAATTCATATGGATAAATAGAGTTATATATTTTATATGGAATATATTTATCATATATCCAAATATTTTATAAATCAACATTTAAACAATCTAAATAAACCTAACTAGCCAAATTTTCCCTAGCAATTAATTTTTGAAATAACTGTCAATTTAATAATTAATTAATTTATGCTACAGTATAAAAGATAGTGCTACCTTAGCCTAAATTTACATAAATAATTATTAATCCCACAGATGGTGGCACCATAGCATAAACTAATTAATTATTAAATTGGCAGTTATTTCAAAAATAAATTGCTAGGGGAAATTTGGCTAATTAGGTTTATTTATGAAGGTTATAATATGTTAGAATATAATATATAAGAATCATCTAAAGTGAATATATTGGATGAAACTATTTTTGTTTACATGCTTCTTCCAAAGTGAATCAGTCTGTTCATTTCAAAATGGAGCTTGTTTCAAGTGAAGTTTTTCATGTTAAAATCAATATAGTTACTGAATATTTGATAAATGAATGGATAAAATATGATATATATTGAAAAAAATATAAATGGAGAAAAGGACATTGTGCTATTGATTTATGGGATGTTGATCTAAATAATTAGTTGCCAGTTTTGGAAACTTTCTAAATCTATCTTATATATGTGAAATACTCTTTATTTAAAAGATGTCTTGTTTAGAAAATAGAGTAAAAATTACAAATGAAATTCATTTCTCATGATTATTTTCTGTATGTATTAATTATCCAATTAAATTTTGTTTATTGCTTGCAATAAATTTGTGTTTTATATAAGTTAGAGCAGCATTTTCCAAACTTTTTCTATGACGGAACACTTTACAAACCCAGAAATTTTTATGGAACAGCTTGGTTGTTTTATAATATATATAGATATTAATAATAAATAAATTAGGCAAATAAGTATAAGAGTTAAGAAAACAAAACAAAAACATTTATTATCAAATGGTAATTATGTAAAATAAAAGACATAAAAATAGTAAAATAAACTACTGACTTCAGTTTCACCTTGGCATAGCAATTAAATTATATGAGGCTTATATTAATTTTCATAATTTTTTACGGAACAGATATTGACCTTCCGTGGAACATAGTTTGGGAAATGCTGGGTTAGAGTATTTTAAGAAAAATACTATTAAATTCATATAAATTTGAATTATATAACTTCAATAAATTATTTAAAATTTTAATCTAAACATTTTTTATTACTAATTTAAATAATTTATAATATATTAAGTATAATAATTTTTTCCTAAATCCTTTTTGATTAAAAAGTGTAGTATCTTTCACATGCTTTCTTTTACAGACTGCTGTTGCATGGATAGGAAAACCAATAAAAATAAAAGAAACTAAAAAATTTTATTCATCAGTTAAAGTTGATGAAGAAATTGTATGTTGCTAAGGTATAACAGATTTTATCTTTATTATAACAATTTTGAATAACAGATGAAATTATTAATAAACTTCAGATTGAATGTGGAGATTGTGTACTTGTTGCACCTGTAGATTCAACTGTTCCTTTATATATAGCTCGTGTTGTATATATGTGGGAAAATGGAAATGGTGATATGATGTTTCATGCACATTGGTTCTGGTAAGAATATATTTTTATTTAATAAATGTTAAAAAAGTCAAATAAAAATTTTAATATTATATATTTAGTCGAGGTTCAGATACAGTTTTGGGTGAGACTTCAGATCCTTTAGAAGTGTTTATTGTATGTGAATGTGATGATTCTCATTTATCTTCAATAATAAGCAAATGCAAGGTATTAATCTGATTTTTGATGATAATTATTACTTTTATAAGAAATTGAATTGTAGCTAAAATTAAACTGTTTTTAAAAATAATTTAATTAAAATTATTTAAAACTTTTTGATTAATTTCCTTTGATATGCCAGAATTAATTTTTATGAACAAAATTATTAAAAACAAATTTTTAAAATATTTTAATTGTAACAAATAACAGTAACATTGCTTTCCAAGATCCAAGTATAAAACATAACATAACAAAGCAGTACATATGGTCCTCAGTTTATGATGGGGTTATGCTTCGATAATCCTATCATAAATTGAAAAAGACCCATAATGGTAATAATTTTAGTGGTAATAATAATAATCATCAGATTTGATCCTGGGTTCTCAAGATTATAAAATAATTCAGATTTGAATCTGAGCTCCAAGGTGTAAAATATGTAAAATCATCCAGAATTGAACCCAGATCCCCAAAAAGATAAGCAATTGCTTTACTATATTTTTAATAAAAATGAAGTAAAACAAAAGTATTTCTAGCCAATATGCTATGAAAATAGCCCAAATTCAAAATATCATAAAGACAATTATAAGATCAGAATGATCATAAGTTGTATAAAAAGTTTTCTTTTAATATTGCTTTTATTCTAGGAATTAAAAGCAATTGCTATGTTATGTTTTATTCTTGAATTATCATCTTAGTTTCATTATATACTGTATTGCTTCAAAATATAAAAATAAGTAAAATAATTCAATACAGAATAAAAATAAAGCTAAACTTAAAACCGATTTAATTTATTGGTTTCTGTTTGAAAATAAATACCTCTAGACCTTACTGTGGGGACATGGAATTTGGGCCTGATGTAAAGTGTCTTCTACACCTCTTCATTAAAAAAAAAATGAAAGGAATTCATTTGGAGTGACACTTTAGAAGGAGAAACAACAATAAATTTATTTATCATACCACCCAGCCTGGAGAACCTTGCCCTCCACAATAATAATAATAATAAAAGAATTATATGACATGCAAATATCATAATGGGGTTAAAGAGAGAAATGTGACCAGGGTATAAGACAATGATGAGAAATGTTGTCTTCCCCTGAGAAAAGAATTGATTAATATGATAATTGGGTCAGAAATCTCCCAAGACTTCAGCTGAAAAAGGAGTTGATTTTAAAACGCAAAGAGAGTATGACACTAGAAAGAACTGTAAGGATTCTAAAATATTGCTTTTTGATAGTTTTGGTGAAATGATAATTGAAAGAAAAATAGTGAAAATAGAATTGTTATTTTGTACTGGGAGGAGTGGCATGTTCGCTAAACGGATGGATACCGCCATGTTGAAAGGAGGAAGATTACTCTCATTATTGCCAAAGTTGTAAAAATTACTAATATTGTTTAAAATGAGTTTGGTAATTATTGTATGTTTAGAATAATGATAAGAAGAAAAAGAACAAAAAGCTGGTTGAATAGAAAAAAGAAATTTATTTTTCTAATATTTAGTGGAGTTAACAATTATGCAAATATGAGTATACATAAGTTTCGGTAGATGAGTCGTGTTGTTGTTCCATCTGGCAGTTATCTTTGTCTCTTGGTGGTTATCGTCATTGGTATTTGTGAACTGTTGTGACTATTGTTGTTATGGTGAATTGTCCTTGTGAGTGGAGTTGTGTTAATCCCTGTTTGGAAAGCGTCGATAACTATTTGTGGTATTTGTGTCATCGTAAGAATCAGCTTTGTTCACGACTGACAATTAAGTTTACTATTTTGTAAGTTCTCTTTTGTGTAATTTGGTTATAATAAATTTGAACAGTTTAGAATTACCACAATCAGCTTTGTTCACGACTGACAATTAAGTTTACTATATTAACTTGTTTTGTAAGTTCTCTTTTGTGTAATTTGGTTATAATAAATTTGAACAGTTTAGAATTACCATGGAGGCTGTACTATTGCTGTTGGATTGGCTGGCAAAAACAGAGTTTAAGATTGAGATCAGTATACGAACCAAGCCTCGCCCATCGAGGCCTATGTTGGTATGGGGTCAGAATCCTACCGAGGAAACCAGAGGTGGGACCGGACCTCACAGAACAGTCAGGTTTTGTCCAAGAAGAAGGACGTGAAAGAAAATTTCTGTCACTATGCATAGAACTCCAAATACTAGATATTAAAAAGAGAATTCTCAGATTTGTTGTGTTGTGACTATGAACATTAAAAAGAAGGAAACAAAGAAGAAGAAGAAAAACCTCAAGGAGAGTGTGTTCTATATTTATAAAGACTATAAAACAAGGTTGATTCTAAGAAGGAAAATATACCATACGAAGACACACATTATTTGAAGACCAGCCAAACTTTATTTCTGTTGCCTCCAAGTTGTTGAGAAGAAGAAAAAGATTATTATAATAAAGGAAAGATATTTATCCTTCCTGGGACATTATTGTCAGGATATTTGTTTTGATGTAAAATTCTCTCTCTCTCTCTCTCTCTCTCTCTCTCTCTCCATTAAAAGAAGTTGTTTGTTAGCAAATGTAGTCTCTATGCCATTCAGTCGTAGAGTCTCATTACCCATCTGCTCACTCCATAGACCATAGATAGGCCATAATCCCATTCAGACTCTGTAGGTCTCACATTACTTTGCATTAGAGATGTATTCTTCAAAAATGCAACTCATACTGAAATGATGCAAATTGAAATAATGATTTCCATAAGAAATCATTGAAATATGGAAAATAGGGAACCAGCACTACTATTTAAATAAATAGAAAATTGTGAGAGGCATCATTGCAGTATATATAGTATACCTACTTTATACTTGGAGCAGAAACTGAACAATACAGTGGCTGCTACTAGAGGAAGAAGAGTTTTTGTCATGGTATAAAGAATGAAAGGTGTAATACTTTGCATATATAGTCTCTACTACCTGCCATATTGATGATATAAAAGCGAGTGAATAACTTAACCACTATAGATTCAATAAATTAAGCAAAAACAGTGTTTTTTTAGATAAAAATACGTTAGTTTTAATGTAACTGCGTAATGTAATGTATACTTTAATTTTATGTTTTAATGTAACTGTTTATTTGTAAAAGTTCTGTTATGCCATATTGTATTATATTTGATTGCACTAACAACAATAAGGAAACATCAGGAATATGATTTCATTAATTTCCTAAAGATAGCAAAATATCAAGATAAATGGATTTCATTTGTATTTATCTATTGTGGTATCAGAAGTATGTGTGTAAAATTGTACATACACCTACACCCAAACTCCACTTAGGGAAGCCATAATCAAACCACATAACATGAACTACTGTGTTAACAAAAGAAAAATAATTCCTGGAACAATGCAAATGCAGAATTATGTAATTTAGAGTGAAATGTTATCTTAATTATTTTACAGTGCAACTTCAAAAAAAAAAAAAAAAAAACAATTTGGTGATCTGTTTCCTGCCCGGGACAAGCAAGTACTTCGAGTTAAGGAAGATTTCAAGTTATGGACGTTCGAGTTATAGAGAGTCAACTGTATTATTTGTTTATAAATTAGAATTGCAGGCAACTCTCTAGTTACAAACATATATGCAATTGAAATATTTTTATAAATCACAATTTATTCTAATTAATACCAAATGTAATTACTATATTAATTCATGACATAAACTTCCTTATATAATTTTTCTCTCAACATTTAGAAAAGAAAATTTAAAAATTAGCTTAATTTATCCTGTAACGATTTTTATTAAAATATATAATTTATTACAATGTATTTTCATTAAAGTGTTGGAGAAATTTTAGAATAAATTGTATATTATGGAATCTTCACAAAAGCATTATAAGTAACATCAACACAAAGTTTTGCCACAATAGAATGAATGAAAATGCAGCCAATTAATTTCAACACCTTAACTGTAGATCAGTGTCTTAACCCTGTAATTTACAAATATATTTTGTTTTGCCGATGATAATACTGTCTTATCTATACTAAAAATCAATAAAAAAATAGTACTATGCATGATATAAACAATAGAAATTTTACACTATATAAAAACTGCATATTATAAATATGTTTAGAAAAATACAATATACAGTAGAAGCCACTTATTGTAATCGCGGATATTGTTATCAAATATCTACGGTCCTGAATCATCCATCTTAATATGCATTATGAAAACTCCGCTTATAATAATCAGAAATTCGGTTATTGTCATCAGAATTGATACACCGCTATAAAATACCGCATTTAAAATTAAAAAAACATCATCAGAATCGATACACCGCTAATAACCAAATATAGAGCACACTTTGCAGTAGTGACTTCAAAGTATTTTATTTCACAAACGAAGTACTTTCGGTCTATCGACTAGGAACTGATTTCCGAGGGTGTTGAAATTTTTGATGGCTCAAAAATAATTGCAATAAATTTTGATAATTTGTATTAAAATATAGACAATTTAAAATCTAATTTATGGAAAAAAATTTCAATAAATTTTCATAATTTGAGTTTAATTATCCAAATATAAGTTTTTATGAAACATTTTAACAGTTTTTAAATTTTATATGAAAAATTAAAAACAATTTATGTATTGCATGAATTATGCTTACTTCTAAAAAGTACTAAGACGAATTTATGGATTTATTTTTCGCAAATTCTTTTTATATTTTCTTGGCAAAACGAAAAATTTGTATGAATGAGAGAATAATTTTTAAAGTATTATTTGTTGGTTCTCACTTCCTTGATATAGAGATCACACTAACATCTAATAAGTTTTCTACAGGAGTATATACCAAGCCCTCAGCATCTAGGGACAAAATCTACAACAAACAAACCTACATTATTTCATTTTCAATATTAGAATGATAAGTGACATAACAGTATTTACATATTTTCCTTGATTTTAATATTTAATTTATTATAAACTTTGTTTGATGCTATTCGAAATAAATTATTTCCCTTTGATATTAATTTTATTAATGAATTATCTTAGATGAAGAAAATCTAAATACAGTCGATCCCCGATTTACGGTTACTAATTGATCTGGGAAAACGTCACGTAAATCGGGAATCGCGTAAGTCGGAAATCAATTTTCCATAGGAATCCATGGTGGAAAGGGTTAATCGGTTTTCACCTGAAAGGAAAACAATAGACTGCTACATGATCTTAAAATACATGTACAGTATTTTATTTGAATTATACTATAAAAATTATTTTGCAATATGTTATAGAGGGTTAACAGCATGCAAAAAAAGTGATTTATACTATAGAATCATGAATTTAAGTTACAGTAAGTATAAGCTGTAGAAATTTTTCAAACTTTTTTAAAGTAAGAATACAATGAAGATTGACTAGATTTTTTCTTCATTTCGTCACGTATAATTTTATAGCAAGTTAAGGAACGTTGAATTTCTGCAGCCACATTTAGACTTCTTTCGGAATTAGCATCGTTTTCAATAAATAGATTCAATCCTTCTTGAATTTTTGCTAAACCTTCAGTAATCACCTTTTTTAAAAGACAGTAAATAAGATTAATTTCTTTTAAATAACAATTTTTTAAATTTAATAATAGATAAAATAAACTTACTTTTAGAGTTAAAGATTTGAAAGAGACAGTTGGAGTATCTGTAACGATTTCCTGTTTCTCCATTTCTAAAAGCTCTTCAACTGAAAGTTGAATTTCCTCATGATGGCTCTCAATCAGGTCATCAACATCATCAGGTGTGATTTCTAGATTTAGATGTTCTCCCAATTCTACAACTTTATCTGTAATGTGATCTGGACCTTCTGCTTCACAGAGTTCTGCAAAAAACTGAGGACAAACTTTTTTTCAACTGGACCTCAGTGTGGAATGTTTAATGTCATACCAGCTTCTAATAATATTTTTAGTAGCATCCAAGATGTCGTTTTTTTCTAGAAAGCAATAAGAGATGTATCGCCACTTTCCGTGATATGTAAGGCCTGCTCCATAGTGTGCTTAATGTAATGTCGTTTAAAAGCTGAGAGCACAGTTTGGTCCATCGGTTGTAGCAATGAAGTAGTGTTGGGAGCCAAAAACCCTACCTTTATGTTTGGGTATAAATCGCCCAGTGCCGCAGGATGGCAAGGAGCATTATCAAGCAGTAGTAGGGCCTATCTCGTTTTACATGGTTTCGGAAAGCACGATTTTTCCAGGAACGTATCTACCGTGTAAATCAGTGGTTTCCAAACTTTTTTGTCTCGTAGACCACTTGCCATGTTTTTCGGGTTTGGATAGACCCTCTGCTTAGCTAATATTGAATTTTTGCAAATTCATCAACTTCAAATGTGTTTTTTTTTGTTGACATGGACCCCTTGCAGATCATTGTTGACCCCTGGGGGTCGATATAGACCACTTTGGGAAACACTGGTGTAAATTGAGGGCTGAGTGTAGATCTATTGATTATCAAATGTTTAATCATTTGAGGAATGTGCTGTAAAAATCACCTTTTCTTAATCTGTTTACAAAACTGATAATATTATTATTAGCTATAAAATTACTATTCTTTTATATTTTAAATTATAAATTTCATTTTTCCTAATGTATTCATTTTTGTTTTGTAATGCACCATATCAATATTCTGTTTTAAATTTTATTATAATAATCTTCTATTTTAAATTAAAAGATTAGTTGTATATATGCACACACAAAAAGTTTATCAAATATAAATTCTCTTTAATAAATAAACATTAAAAGGTATGATGCTAAATGAATAAAGTTCAATTAATTTTCTGAAATTGACTTACTCTGGTATCCAAAAGAGGATCAACTTCATTATAGCCACCGTATAAATCATCTTCGTCAGCAAGATGTACATTCTCCATTTTTTATTAAACTATTACGGTTGCTATAGAAACAATTGGAAACTTTAGATCTAATATTTATTTATTTAATCTAAATGAAAGCATTAGATTTAACAAATATTTTTAAAACTTTTCTATAATATTGCATTTTTTTTAAAGCACAAATAACTATTGCTATCATATCGTCTGCTATATAATCATTAAAATATAAAATCGATATAAATTTAAGATATCTATAGTTGAATCTGTTAAAGTGAATAATCTATTCATTAATAATTAATTAAGATTTTCAGAAATTTATAAATGTTAGTACTTTTTACTATTCAATTAAATACTGACTGTAAAGATAAACACAACACGCATGTTACCGATAACCAAGCTGATCACTAATATTGAATTTTTATTCTCAAACCAGATTATTTATATTAAATTTTAATTATTTAATAAAAATTTTTATAAAAATTATGTAATTATTTCCTGTAAATAATAAATTTAGCCAAATTTTATTTTTTTTTAGAATTGAATAATACTTTGCAATAGAAAATAACAGTATGCAATTTGCAAGTGATATAAGGCAGTTATTACCAGTGATGAGATGAATCAGAAAATGGAAGAAAAGGTTTACTGAATCAGGCCTGAACCTGGATTAAATTGGAGATAAGCAATTCAGAAATTGAATTTAGGTTCTCAAAAATTAGCAACTGTTACATGTAGCTATTCGATCGGCACAATTCACAAAAAAAAAAAAAAATTCGGGTTCGACTAACGTAACTCTGAAATTTGGATCACAAAAAATAAAAAATAAAAAATTTCGGGTTCGACTAACGTAGCTCTGAAATTTGGATAACGTAAGTCGGAAAAGGGTCAGTATTGGTCAGTAACGTAGGTGCGGGATTCATGTAAGTTGAAATTTTGAATTTAATTTTCAGAAATTATCTATTTTGAAGTTTTGATATCTATATAAAAACAGCTACTATGTAAAAAAAATAAGCAGTACAGTATTAAGAAATTAGAATATTTGTTACAATTTGGATGCTGCTACTTTTGTTGATATTATTGTTGCTTTCTTAAACTTTTGACCAAATATCGATATCTAAATTATAATAAATATCCTAATTTCTTAATATTGTACTTATCTGGTTAGTTTATTTTTTACATATTAAATGTTTTTAAGTGGATATAATTTATTTGTCAAATGAAAACCGTTTTTCTAAGGCAGAAGTATTAGTTTTAATCTGATTAAAATGAATATTTTTAGGGAACATAAGATGACATATACCAAATTTGGTTGGAATCGGTTGAACGATGCAATCTATAGAAGAGTGAAAAGATTCCCTACTTCCTCATTCTAGACCTTTGGATTGAAATTTTTAGACAACGTTAAGGCCCCGCGCCCACATGCAATTATCAGTCAGTCAACTATTTAATTGCAGAAGTGAGAACAAAGGAATCCTATTGTTTAATCCGCTAACAAAAGAGTTGCTAGTGGGCGTAGTCCCATAGGAATCATTTGTTATCACTCCTGCAATTAAATAGTTAACCGACTGATATTTGCTTGTGGGAACGGAGTTTATAATGGTAAAATGTAGTTTCTTAGCCTCCCTAAAGGAGGCTAAGGAACTACATTTACTGTATTTTATTATAAAATGTATTTTATATTCTTTTTCGTGTTTTATTGATTCTTAGCCTCCATAAAGGAGGCTAAGAATCAATAAAACACGAAAAAGAAAAGATAAAATATTCTTCTGATCATATTGTTCAAAAAGTGTGATCACAAAAAAGAAAATTAAATATTTCAGATTCGATTAATTTTAGATGTTCGTTTCGTTTTATTTGCACTGCACAGGTTGAAATAGGGACACGAACGCCTTTTTCGTAATCATCGAGGGGTTTGATACTGGGCGATTAGTCCTAGTATGGGTAGATTCTATTGTGCACCCATCAAGGCGTATGGGCGTAAATACGCTGCCCCTAGGAGTCGCCCAAGCCCCGGGAGAGGTCAACCGGTTGAGAAGTTAAAAAGCCCAGTCCCGTACCCCAACTGATAAATTGGAGACCGATCCGCGTTCGAACCCAGACTCATCTGAGAGTAAGCGGATATATAACCATGTGGGCAAGTGGCCCTTTTATTATAATAAAAATACAGTAATTTTATTATTATTTTAAAGAAATATTTATTTTCATATTTTACATCGTTGTTCATCATCTAAATTAATAACTTATAATTGCATGGGGGCTCGGGGCCTAAATAACATAACGAACGTTTATATTCTATATTTGGTCGAAATCAATTGAACGATATGATATACAGTATAGATGCATTTCTAGAGGAGAGAATCGGTCTCTTCTACACCTCTTTTAACCATATTGAATCAAAATTTTTAGAAGAATTTAATTAAGCTAAGCTATAGCCTATGTATATTCCACATTTGGTCAAAAACGGCTGAATAATGTAATCTATCATTTACGAAGAACAGTTCCCAATTTCCTGCCTTTATTTTGATTCGATCGTGTTGAAATTCAAGAGACCTCAAATAATCTAATAACTATATCCTAAATTTTATGAATATCGGTTGAATGATGCGAACAGTACGAGTAGGAGGAGGAGAAGATAAACAGCATCTTTTTTTTTTTGCCGATTTTTGCTATTTGAAACTGATCTCGTTCTTTTATTAATTGAATTTTAAGCTTCAAATTTGGAAGTCAATGTTTTACTGAATACAGATTAATAATATTTAACTTAGAACGAAAATTGAATTTCAGCCAAAATAATTCCTGTAATAAGTTAATCAGTGACTACTGTATTTGGCTGAGATTCACTGCATGCCTCTTGATAAACATAGACTTAAGTTAGAATGGCTAATTTTTGAAAGACAAATTCATAATCTTACAGCAATTTATTTAGATTCTTTTATACAGCTGAGATAATTCATTAACATTGTCTACACCAAACAGAAAGAATTTCTTTCAATTAGAATTAGATTTTTTGATTTAAACAATATTTAGTTCCAATATAGTACTTAAAAAATGACCCTGAAATCATGACTTTGATTTATTAGATCATTCTTTTTCGTATTAAAGCATACTTGACACAATTTAATTATTATTATCATCATCATTTTCTTAAAAATTTTTATCGAAAATTTTTGTAAGTTAAAGGCTAAAAAGTCACGATCTCTATAAAATAAACACAAAATATGATATATTTAAAATTTTAAACTCTTATATCTTGTATAAGAGTATAAAATAGTTATTGATGGACATATGATTATGTTCATGTAGTTATGTTATGTTATAATAATTATGTGTATATACTGCTGCTTATAGTTTTTATTTTTTTTTATTTAGGAAACTTGGAAATACTGTATATCATTATTGTTTGTTTGTTTTCAAATTTAATATACAATATATTTATTATCAAACAATTAATTAGCTTCTAAATAATATTGCTGTACATTTTGAAAAACATTTTTCAGTTTCTCTAATTTCAAATAAATCAAGATTTCGGATCATTAAATATTTTAAATACATTAAAAAGTAATAGAAATTCTAGATGAGCTGCAGTGTTAATTATGGACTATATTACAATTCCTACAAAAATTTCTTCAATTAATGTATATTTAATTACAATATATTGAAATAAAATTGCACATATTGAATATAATACAGACTGTTCACAAAGTACGTGAAATATTACAAATGACTATATTTTCACAGAAAGACATAGACATGCGCTTGAATGGTTATAAAATGAAAGATGAAATCACCAAATTATGTTTCCACATCTTACAAATGTTCAATGCGATCACCATTGGTCACAGGCATACATCTATTATATAGTCTAGTTCGGACTATACCCTACTCAGCATATCAGGGGTGAATGCGGCAAAGGCAGTTGCGATGCGATGTCGCAGATTCTGGAGGTCCTGTAATAGGGGTGGCACGAAAATGTTGTCCTTCACATAATCTCACAAGAAGTCATATGGAGTCAAGTCTGGTGATTTTGGTGACCAGCGTATGATGTCTGGTCATGTGCCGGGCACAACACGCTGCCACCAAGAAAGTTCTTGTGGGGTTATGTGAAGGATAAAGTCTTCGTGCCATCCCTACAACAGCGTCTCCAGAATCTGCGACACCGCATCACAGCTGCCATTATCACATTCATCCCTGATATGCTGAGTAGGATATGGCCGGACTATAGGATAGACGTGTGACCAATGGTGGACACATTGAACATTTATAAGATGAAATTATAATGATTAATACTTTTTCTATAAATCACTGCTATCTAACACGTCAATAAAAATTATTAATATAAATATATTAATTAATTAAAATATTAATAATATTTTATAAAATAGTAAATGGAATAAAATCAATATATATATAAATTATATTATGTTGCAGAATCATTCAGTTAATTAGAAGCAAGGATAAGCAAAATAAACAGTTTGGAATATCAGTTATACATTTGAAACAAATGGCAAAAATATTAACAGTTCTTGATAGGAAAAATTGTTTTTAAAAAATTTTATATTCTAAGGATATATTTCAAGGGCTATCACTTAAGCCTTGTTCACATTAATCATTATTTGTAAATCAAGATAGTTGAAGACAAGCAGATTAAATCAAAATGTTGCCAACAATGAATTCAGGTATTGCTTTAAATATAATCCTGCTGTTGTATTTGGCATATACTATGTTAACTGCTGTAACTGAAAGACATACTGATCATTCAATACTTCAAGCAACTACCAAAAATGAATAATGAATAAATTTTTAAAATCAATTTAGGCTCTCCCAAAAATTACTTTGAATGCAATAACATAATTCTACCCATAACAAAAAAAAAAAAAAAACACTTTTACAATAACGAGTTTTAATTGATTAGAAATCCCTAATTTACATAGATCTGACATATGTGCAATCATATTTATGTAAAATTAATTTTATAACAAACTGGACTCAAATCAAGCTTCTCTTGAAAATTGGAGATGTGTGACTCAGAATTGAATTCAGATTATCCAAGATAGTGACTGCTTTACTACACAACTTAGTTTATATTAAAAAATAAGCATATTTTTAATGTTAAAAGTCTTTGTGATCCACTAGTACTATATAACATATGAAATGACAGATATATTCAATTTACATGGGATTTTATCAAATGATCCACCTACATAAATAGGAACTGACTCTTATGTTATTTGAGGCAAATCAATATTAAAAACCCAATTAAATATTCCTCTAATCCATAATATAAGCAGACAGATTTTTACATAAGTCTATTCATAAACCTAATAATTAAAAATATGATTTCAATAAATAATTATTAAACTAATGGGAATTATATGGTACAATTTTATATTAGTGATACATAAACGAAAATAGTACTGATTGAAAGATGACAACCAGTAGCACTTCTATCTGGTGCAGGCATCGAGAAAAGAACAATGAAATTATAGCTTTTCACCACACAATACCTAAAGCAGTACATGCCATCCAAGGAAGTTTTATACAAACAGATAATGCACACTCAATGTTAGAAAAGGGAGGACATTCATTGGTAGGCTGTGTGATGTTTAGGTTGCCTATTTTAGCATTCAATTCTATAGTTAATTGACTTTGTCTTGATATATATGTGATGTTTAGGTTGCCTATTTTAGCATTCAATTCTATAGTTAATTGACTTTGTCTTGATGGCCAGACTTATCCCATCAAGACAAATTCAATTAACTATAGAATTGAATGCACCTTTACAAAAACAGCCAACCTAAACATTGCATAGCCTACCAGTTGATGTCTTCATTTTTCTAATATTGAGAAAGCGATTAAGCAGTCAATCCAGTCTATTATAAAACATCCTTGATGCCACCATTTTGAAACTTGTTTTGAAATTCAATGAGTGAATCTTTAACACAACAGAATTGTTATTTCATATTTTAATCACCAGTTTATGGGGGTAATCTTTAATTCTCTAATGTATAATTTTTCCAAAAGGTGAAATCAAACTATTGAAATTGAAGATTTGTCTTCCTGCCAACTGATGATTAAAAGTGCAAATCAGCAGTTCCATTGTGTTGAAAATTTATTTCAAAAAACTATGCATTAGACCCACAGACTGATGGTTAAATTATGAATTGACAATTCCATTGTATTAAAGATTTCTTCCAAAATTATCTTGGCTTTCAAGACAAGTTTTCAAATTGCAGCACACAGCAGTTTAGGTATTAAGTATGAAGAAATACTATAATTTCATTATTCATTTTCTCAAGACATTCAGATTAACAAGATCTTTTCAAAATGTTTGCATCACGCAACTTGACTAATGTGAATGAGGCTTTACCACTGACTTGGATTGAGTATTACTGTTTACAGCAGATATTGAAACATGCAATGGTACAATTGTCGCCTTACCAAAGCATGGTGAAAGTGGTACACATCAAAAGGGGGGCCAAAACACGCAAAAAATCCCTAATGGACCAGAGGTCAAAGGTCAAACATTTACGAGATACAGAGGCATAGGTAGTGGATCACATGAATGGGATGAGTCGCGTCGCAGATCGCAGCAAGGCCAGGCACAACACCAAACCACATGCGCCATTTGCAATAAACAGAACTTTGCAGATCTCTATCTCGTAAACGTTTGATCTTTGACCCTTGGTTCACTAGGGATTTTTTGCATGTTTCAGCCCCCTTTCGATGTGTACCAATTTTGCCGTGCTTCGGTAAGGTGACAATTGTACCCATGCAACCAGCAGACTGCATACTGTCCTGCACTTTTCAGTATTACCATTTTGTTGGTATATTTTTTCAATAAACATGCATTTTTATATAATTTAATTAATGTCATAACGTGCAAACAGGACATTACTGTAAAATATCATTAAGTCGTAAAATAAATAAGTTTAATTTTATCGATTTTCTTATAGAATATACCTAATTTCTTCAAATTTTTCTTTTATAACTACTGTTACAAGTGTAAACAACTGGAAATGAAACTGATTGTGTTTAGATGCTGTACTATGTTTTGTCTGTTAATGCAGCTCTTTTAGTATTTTGTCTTAAATGGTTCTGGTCAGAGTTTGACCTTCCTGATTTACAGCTATCAATTCGGTGGAATTCGGTTGAAAGTTAAAATATGCATTAGAGAAGCAAAAAATGTAATTTTAGCAGACATGAACATTTGGCAAATAGATCCATTTGCATTCAATTCACAGGTTTTGATAATACAATCCATTGAGAGAAGCAAAAAATGTAATTTTAGCAGACAAGAACATTTGGCAAATAGATCCATTTGCATTCAATTCACAGGTTTTGATAATACAATCCATGGGCAAATATTAAATAAGAATTAGATTCTTGCCAAACTAATAAAATTTTATCCGCCATATTGATTATAAGATTCAAATCGTGATCCAATTCAATCCACCTTAGTTTACGGTAAAATGGTATAGAATGATATTACATTATAACATTTAAAATATCTTAAATAAAATTCCAATAATATTTTAACTTACATCTTCTTTTTAACACCCTTCTTTCCACCTTTAGCCAAACCCTTATTCTTACCGACAGCCATAGCTTCTACTTGAAAAAAGAAATACCACGTTATACAAATGCCAAATTCCTTTGAATGTGAATAATTGGCTAGAAATAAAAAAGAGATCAATATCGCTAAATTTTTAGCTTCAAAATATTTAGCGATTTTAGTTTTTATTTATTGAAAACATAAATAATTTATTTTAAATTTACATTTAATTTTTTTTATAATTATTATATAATCAATAACGATAACATCTTATATCGTTATTGATTATAAGATGAAATATTGTTGTTTTCAGTATTAGTAATTTACAATCATAATCAATAACGAGGAATAAGTTCAGAAATTTTATTTGAATTTTAAAAATAGCCACTATTTTCAGTTTAATGAGAATTGTTAGTACTATACTCATTTTTAATTTGTAATAAAAGCTCTATCAGTACCAAACATTACCGACAGTAAATAATGTAGTTATTAATTATAAATAAATGTTGCATCAATTCTAGAATTAATAATTTAACGATCCATCCCTCTTTGGAATATTGATCATTGTCGAATGATAGAAATTGTGTTGCTTCCACCTGAAAAATCCATGTTCAATTCTAAGCCCACATTTCTACATTTTTCAGAGCTGTTCGAGTTTGGCCGTTGGATGGTTGGACCCCATCCAGGGCCAGCCCTAGCTTTTTTGCCGCCATAGGCAAACCCAAAAATGCCGCCCCTAAGCTTCAAAAAACTTGTGTTTATTTTTTCCGCTGTAGTTCAGGCGGTTTGTCGCTCCTAAATTTTGTCGCCGTAGGCAGTCGCCTACCTTGCCAACCACCTAGGGCCGGCCCGTGCCTCATCCTTCACATGATGGCTGACTCCTCCACGGGCGTGGGGGCTTGTGATAGACATTGGAATTCCTTCATCGCTTGATAACATCCAGTTGGGAACCATCATAAAACAGAGAGCCCTGTGTAGTTTAACGCCGCTTTCTACCCTGTGAATACTAACAAGTATGCGGTAGGCATTTCAGCGGCCATCCCAAAGTAGCAAACTTTTATTATAAACTCCAGCTTAAATATAAATAGCTTAGTATTTAGCTAATTTTTCACGATATAGGTTTTTTATTGGATTCGGAAACTCGGATGTGGGATCTGAGAATTAAACCCGGATCCTCTAGAGTGGAAGCGCAATACGTTTCTACTATGGGTATCTAACTGATAAACAAAGATCAACTGGATTACCTGCGTGAAAACGCTTCAGCATTCCACCTAATTAATTAGTTTTAGTTAAGCCGCTATATCATACTTAATACATGGGATGCTTTCTACTCAGAAAACTCGAGTTGGATTCTTAGTCCAACCACTTGGAAACAATGTTCTATAGGTACGACGATCCTCATCCTCTAAAGTCCGACTGTACCTTCTCCACAGGGATGAACTACCTTTGATAGTACTGTTATGTCTTATGGTTTTGCAACTTAATAATCACTAATGTGATCAGTAATGTGATCAGTAGTGAAAACTGACATCGTCTGTTTAAGAAAATAATCTCAACTCAAAAGTTTATTTGAAGATCCTGGAATTAACCTTTTGATTCCCTTCCTTCACAATATAGCTGTCCACTTCCAAGGAGATAGACTTAAATTGACCTATTATTATTGATTGCAAAATGATTTAAAAAAGTTCGTTGAAAAAAGTTTCGTTCGAAAAGTTCGAACGAAACTTGTTTTGGATTTTAAGGGACGGGGCAGTTCCAACCATGGGCTGCACCCACTTCCGTGGAGTAAGCTAGATAGGGGCATGTTTTGGATTTTAAGGGACGGGGCAGTTCCAACCATGGGCTGCACCCACTTCCGTGGAGGGAGCCGGATGGTAAAGGATGGGGATCGCCAGGCCCGGCCCAGAATCTCGAAAAAATTTTTCAGGAGATGCCGGACCTCGGGACACGAACCCGCGTCTTCCTGCGTGGCACACCAACGCAACACCATTCGTCCATCCGGCCAGCTAAATAGGGCAGTAGCACTCGTGGCCATTGTGGGATCTGTTGCCTATCTAATTGGAATAGCTCTGTCCTTAATAGCCGCTGGCATAAGCCAGAAGGCTGTGATGGAAGCGTATTATGCCTCTACCCTAGAAGATTCATGTTCAATTTCCAGATCCCACAGTTCCAGTTTTTTTTTGAAGGATCCGGACTCACTTCGTTAAATCCCATCTGGCATCTGACTGTTGATCCTATCAGAAATATGGACTGTTCATGATTAGCATGGAAATATCTCGCTATTGTCCGTCTACGAAAGCCGCGCCTAGCTAAGATGGATTAGTCCAAACGCGAAAGGGAGAGTCGCAGTCTGACGGGTGGATTATTGAATTAATATTATATTAAGTTCTGTTAAATATACTATTTCCAACATTGAAACTAACATTTAGCATTTGACATTACAATAAGCTTCCATTCAACTTCAGTTATCTTGCGTTTGAAAACATCCATGTGCGATGCTATCATCCCTATTTTGTCACTGGACTCGTTCAGTTAGCGCACGCATACTTGCATCGATTGTCGCGGCTAAGCTGGACAGACAGTACTTAGTGCATATCGGATGAAAAGCGACTAAACCACGTAGGAAGAAAATAGCTGTTGACTGAAAAGCGGCGTAAAATAAAAAGAATGAAAGACCTTTAGAATCCTATGCCTAAATATACAGAGCAGTGGCCATTCCGCTTGAATATTTGCGAATACAGTATGCTCATCTTTTATGGAATATTGAAAATTAATATAAATTTTATTTTTTTTACGAATTATTGATTCCCAGTAATTATTCACTGATTTTGTTAAGCGCGGTTTTTCAGAAACGTTTGAGGATTCAAATGCCGAGTCAGTATATTATCCTTTGTTATTCAATTTGTACAATACTGTGCACATGGATATTTAAGCGACGGACGCGGACACCGTTCTGTGCTCTTGTTTACTAGCGACGTTTAAGTGTTTTTATTATTCCAGGCATATCCACATATCCTTGTTGGGCCGAGTCAGCAGTATCACTCCATCTATTATTTTCCGGAATGTTAATTGAGCCCGAATCACTTCGGTTAGTTTTGATTAATTTGTAAAGCATTGTGAGAATCGCGACTATATAATTGTATAGTGCGCATTTTCTTTATGATGAACTATTAATTGTATAAAGAAATAAGTTAAAAAGAAACGAAAAGAAAAGTGAAGTGTAGATGGATGAAGTTTCTCGTTCACTACGGAAACTTCTCCCAATAAATAATACGGAAAAAAGGATAAATTTAATATAATTATAAATAAAAGAAATAGTTTTGTGAAATAATATATAAACATCCTCAGGAAGATGTTAATTTAACGATAAACAATCGATTAATGTGTCTCGATTATCAGCAGAATTTTATATACAAAAACATAAGTCTCGACGAAACACGAGATATTATGGCGACGACGCGAGATCAAATTGCGGGCAGGTATCGCCAGGAACGCGATAATGTAAACGAAAGGTTAACTTTGTAAAAACAAAGTACGTGGGAAGGAGAAAAAAAAATACTGTAGATAAGAGTAAAAGTCCAGGAGAGAGTCAGAGTCGAGAGAGTCCGAGAGAAGGTACCAAAAAAGGAAGGTGTGCGCCGAAAGCGATCCAAGGATCCATCGAAAATCACAAGTTGTGTTAGTGCATGTGTGTACACCGAAAGGAACTAAAAAGAAATAAAGGAAGAAATCGTCAATAAGAAAGAGAAAGAACTGTTCCAAGGAAAGATCAATTTGTGTTCAAAGGACATTTTGACAACAAGGACTTTAAGGACTATTAATTTTTAAGGTATTTATCCTCCGTTTTATTGCAATGTGCTGCACCCTGTGTTCGGGTCAGCAACATTTGTAAAGTAAATCTCTCTCAATAAAGATCCAGGTTTGTTTTCAACCGTATCGTTGTCAGTCATTGCATCACTGGAGATATTTCTCCTCTCCATCCTTACCCACGAAAGCGCCACATATCCGCGTTTTTGGCTATAAATATCCTGACGCCACAGTCGCTCCGCGGACCCCACAGCATTAAACCGCTGAATCACACAAGGAATCACTTCGGAGCCCATCATAGACTACTCAGCAATCACTTTGTCAAAACCTTATTGTGTGTTATTGATTTTATAGCTACTTTACGGTATTTTGATATGAAGTACCGATAAAGTTGGTCCCAAGTTTCTATTATAGACAATTTATAAAATTTTTATAATAAAGGATGAGTTCGGAAAATATAATAAGTTGAAAAATTATTAAATTAATTTATAGGTTATTCTCTGCTAAGAATTTAGAGAAAGTTTTTTCAATAGTTTAATAAAGCGGCCGATGAATTGCGGCAGTCCGCTCTAGAACTTTTAGCGCCCTGAGCGAAATTTTTAAATTGCGCCTCTCCAGTCGTCAATTTTAGAAAAATAAATAAACTCATAAAAATATCGCATTTTACAAAACTTTTATTCTAGAAAAAATATTTTACAAAACTTATTTACATTTCTATAAACAATGTTTTAACAAAACTTTTATCCAATAATTTACATTTTAATTGAAAATTGATTTTACGGGCGTTTTTATTGACGAATTGTTTTTATTAAATCAGAATAATCTATATTTTGTGCAATGGCATTTTCGATGGAAAGGATTGCTAATTGTGTCGATTTTTCTTGGGAAATTTATGATAGTAGATAAGTTTTAATTAATTTTAATTTTGAGAAATTTCTTTCGGTATTAGCAATAGAAACAGGTGTTGTTAATAAAATCCTTAATGCAATCCAAATATTCGAATAAATATCTTGCATTTCATTTGTTTAGTAAATTTAGAATTTGTATCCAGGGTTGCAGAGTCGGAGTGGGATCATTTGCCATCCGATTCTGCAACCCTGCTTGTAGCGGCGTTATTTTATCAGTATCTTTTAAAAAACTTAATACTAACTATCTCATCGCACAAAACAACGCCGTCTATATTAGCTTCTGATCCTGCAGTTAGAATTAAATTTTTTTCTTTTTGCCATTCCATTCTGGAAGAATATATGGCGGTCCTGCTTTCCCGTTTGTCCGTATCTTGCTAGTGGCGCTGCGATCTCTTCCTCGCACTAATCGAGGCCTAACCTGAATATGGCACAGATCCTCGATTGGGTTCATATTGGAATAATTTGGGTCCAATTCCAGGAATTGGACTCCAATATGGGAAAGCCAAGCAATAATGGAGCGTGAGGTATGTTGCTTCGCGAGTCTTGCTGGAAGATTGAATTTCCTTATGTACGAAGGCGGGCGACGGAAGGCAAGAAATGTTATTTCAAAATTTCTTGGTAGCATTGTGCATTAAAACACTCATCGTACGGAACCAAATCACTTACTCCAGAAGAGCCAAAACACCCCCACACTTGTGCAATACCTGGTAACTTCACTTCTTGCTTCACACAGCTTTGGAGGATCCTTCATTTGGCTTGCGGATGACTCTCCGTCCGATATTATATATAGGATGGGAAGGAAGACTCGTCAGACTATATCACCCTCTTCCAGTCAGCCTCTGTCAAGCTGGCTGTAATAGATGGTTTCTGGCCCGTGCCATTCTGTTCTTTCGCTGAGCTGGTGTCAGCGAAAGGTTTTCGTTTATTCTTGTAAGAGCCATATTCCATGTCGTGTAGCCTGCTACTACTTATCGACTTCCGTCTATAGTTCCGCAACCTCCACGAATGTACCAGATCGGTGTTTAATGACAAGACGACGCAAAACTCTATTTTCTTTGGCAGTAGTCTTTGGTGGTCTAACGTTGCTACATCCAGGCTCGTTGGAACCGATCTCCTCGTAGTTTTTGAGGAAGGCTCTGAGTGTACATTCGTTTAAAGCTACGTTTAGACGGTGCTACTTTTCATGCAACAAGACGCATACAACTAGGCGCGCAAGAAGGCATGCAACGACGCATGCCTCAAAATCTGTTGCAATACTAAGCGCAAGAAGGCAATGGTACAAGATGGTTAACACTGGATATAGGCCTTCGATATCGCCGATGTTACTCGCCCCATCATAGGCGCCGATTTCCTTGAAAAATTCGGTCTCCTCGTCGGTTTTCGTGTCGGTATTGTCTGTAATATGTCCTCCACGTGTGAACACGAAGAGGCAAGTTGCATGCCTCATGAGGCTGTTGCACCTTGAGTCATGCGTCATTCTGCATACAACGTTGCATGCAGAGAAACATCGTCTAAACTTAGCTTAAGCCCAATTCTCGAACAATCTCTTGCATAACTGTTCCATTTTATCGGCTATGGTTAAGATCTTTTCGCGTATTTGCAGTTCTAACATCTTTCTTGCTATTTTTCTAACTTCTGAAGTGTGCAGAAAGTACGCTAAATTTTATATTTTCTTTCAATCGCATATATCGACTGAACACGTTATAAATCAAGATAAAAATTGTTTGTCCAGCCAAGCATCGTCTACTGAAAGCTGGATGCGCGTAAATTTATTGCCTAAGAGTTTTGGGAGGAGTAATGTTTCCAGGCTTACTTGTATTGACAAGCTTGGTGCAGGTTATAATAAATTTTGTTGTAAACCATAGCTCAAGTGGAGTATTTTGTTTAATAAAGAGGTTTCTTTACTAATGTAAATGAGCCTGCTTTCCTTGCTGGTTATAACAATGGGCACTTCCAGTTGGCAAGCAGCTTACTAATCAGTAAACCGTCTTGTTAGAATGAGCTGCTTAACTGTATGGTTTGCTTACTTTGAATGACGTCATCAGTCGCTAAGTTCGCTGCTAAGCGAAGTAAGCGATCCGTTGGGTCGCTGACTTTGCTTAGCAGCAAAAGCTAAAAACTAAAGAAGTTAAAAAACTAGAAAAAAAATTTATGTAATACACATTTCTAGAATAATTAAAGCTAAATTGAAGAAACTATATAGTGAATAATTTAAGATTTTTTTAAATAATCTGTGAAAATTGTATGTATATATTTCATAAAGAAGTACTGTATTAAATTTTACTGTTCTTCGTACAACATTTGTTAGAGATATTTCCATATAATCAATAATTTATATAATTAAAATATTCCATATAATCAATCCATAATTTCATTCTATTAAAGCTAATAAGATTTAATAGAATGAATAATAAGATAAGTATTAAAGCTAATAAGATTTTTTGTTTTTGATCAGCCATTTTTATGCTTACAACACGTTCAGTTAGACAGCGTGAGCTGTTTAAGCGATGATGTTTGCTAAGTAAACGCTGGTAACCGCGTGTTCAGCAAGGACATCAAGTTGCTTGCCAACTGGAAGCGCCCATAGTATTTGTTCGGTTGACGCTGATAGATACAGACTTTGACGTCATTTTGTAAGATGGCTACTTCCATGTGAAAATAATCTAACATTGGAAAATTAGCTTATGCTCTGCTGTTGATAATTCCACAGCAGATATTTTTTGTATTTGAAAAAATAATTTCCTATGTAAGTATTAAAAAATTGACTAGTAGCAGAAGACAAAACAACATCCAAATAGTCAGCCATCTTGATGAACAAGAGTTGAATTTAAAAACAGACGCTTTAGCATCCATCGATGGGTTGTTATGACGTCATTTTAGATGTACAGTGTATGACAGAAAGGTTTTGACATCAGCGGAAAAGGTTCGGCTTTCGTACAATACGTAAAAACTGATTGAGTCATTACTTCAGTTGTTGATCGTTGTAGGCTACAATTTGGGTTAAACCATTCCATCGGTTGATTAGCAACGGGGAGTGAAAGGAATATTGCATATTTAAGCGTTTACATACAAAAAAAAAGCGATTTCGTTTACTATACTTTGCTCTTAACTTTTATTAATACATTAAATAACGTAAAAAATATTAATGAAATAAATTAGGATCGTAACTTTACTGGCAATAACTGAATTATTAAGTAATAAGATGCGTTGCATACCGAAGTGTCGTTTAATACCGTATTTAAAGGCATGAACTAGATTGTTGAAGTTGAGTGCGAATTATTTCAAAATGCCAACTACTACGTCTAAGAGTTCTAGGTTGCTAATCATTCATCATAGGAACAACGGGATGCCTGTGAAAGTCATAGCGAATATATTACAAATAAATAGGCAAACAGTTTACAACATTCTAAAGCAGCACGAAGAGAGGGGGAGCGTATCACCTAAAAAATCACTAGGTCATCCACGATTGATCTTCTTAATAATATCGACGATAAATGCATGTAATGATAAGTGCTGAAGGCAGCAGTTATCAGAGCTAATGGTGGATTATGAAGGGTGCATCTCGCATGCATCCTTCATAATCTGGAATCTGTAAACATGTTAAAAGCACCTCTGCAAGCATTCTATTACCACTAACCTATCTCATAATAATGTTTTACAGCAATATATTTCAATATTAAGAATTCGAATATAATAATGTTTTACAGCAATATATTTCAATATTATAGCAAGAAGAATTCGAAGAATAGCAAATTATAAAAAAAATTGTTTTTCAACTTCACCAAAGTTCTAGGCTTTGCCCATTAAATAATATGTTATGTATTATACAGTTTCATATTTTTATTATATGCAAATCTGAAAATATTTAAAATAAACGAACTTTTGAGTGTTTAATGTGTATTTTTTATCTTACAATTAAAAACAAATTTTATATGAAAAAATCATATCGAAATAAGATTTTTAAACTTAGAAATTTTCACTTCTATATTCACAGAACAAAAAACAAAACATTATACAATTATCTAAACTATAATGATAATAATTTCAATACTGAGTTTTTATAACTTGTAAAGAGCATAATAAAAAATAAAATTGTCTTCTGTGTTTAATAAAATGGAAAGTGAAAGAAGAATACAGATCGCATTACTCATGTCAAGTACGTCATAGAAATTCTCCCCTCTGTGAAATATTCCCGACCCCTATTTCTATCGCGGTAAGAACAGTCTACTTCATTACAAGCTGCTGTGCAGACATTTTCCAGACTTTACAATCGAAACTACTTCCTCTAATACAGCCCCTACGGTAGATGTCAAAACCTTTCTGTCATAGACTGTACATCAGTGGTGGAGAGTTCTGAATTTAAAAACGCGCCAAACGTTAAACGAACTATTTAAGTGATGACGTTTGCTAGGTGAGAGCTTGTTCAGCAAGATCATCAAGTTGCTTGCCAACTGGAAGCACCCAATAACTCATGGGTGCACATAGATTTATTGCCATGGATAAGCAATAAGATATCCAGCAGAAATCCTTAGGGCGCTTTCAAAAAGTCTAACGCGTTTCCAATGAGTTAAACTTGTTTTTAACGAGGCGGTCAATAAGTAATTTTACTATGCTCTGCGCATGCTCCATAGCTATGATGTATCGCACGAAAGTCTAACGAAGCTAACGAAAGAAGTAGCAAGTTTATAGTCAACCTCTGAGAAGTTGAGCTCTGAGCCCCAAAGTCTATTCTTTAAAACGGGGAAGAGGTTGAAAATCGAATGTGTTATTTTGTGCCAGTTAACGGCTAGAATCATACAATAAAATAACTACGGTTTAAATAACTTATAACTATTAAAATCAAACCGTAGTTATTTCATTGTATTACTGTGGCCGTTAATCAGTACAAAGTAGCACATTTGATTTTCAACCCTCCCTCAATTTTAAGAATGGACTTTGCAGCTCAGAGCTCAACTTCTCAGAGGTTGACTATACTTCATGAAAAACATGGCGGCCCCAGTGTAACACACGTATGCAGATTGTGATATACAAAGTGATGTAAAATTGATATTTTTATGGAAATTTTTCGATAAAATCTATTAATTAGATGATAGTTTACTAGATAAGATTCTAGTTGAGCTACAGCACGCGGATTTATGATAGGCGCCCGT
This sequence comes from Olivierus martensii, assembly GCA_000484575.1. NCBI lineage: Eukaryota > Metazoa > Arthropoda > Arachnida > Scorpiones > Buthidae > Olivierus > Olivierus martensii. The sequence continues at coordinate 54,955 of AYEL01084206.1, forward strand.
CAACTCGAAATTAAATTCTTACTTTTTTTGATTGTACGATAGATTCTAATAAAAACATCTTGAAAACCCAAATAGTTTTGGAGTGAATCTTTATCTTTTACAACTGAACTATCGAAGTCGGCCGGATTGGCCGCGTGGAAACGCTTCGGCTTTCCACTCTGGAGGACCCGGGTTCGAATCTTGGGTCCCACCCCTTGAAAATATTTATCATGGGGTCCGGGCCCGGTCCGTCGACCCCCGTCCTCCACAATCCGGCTGACCCCTCCGCAGGGATGGGCAGCCTGTGGAAGGGCTTGTTTCGCCCCACCACTTATTATTCTTACTGAGTGGAAGCTGGCGTCATCTGTTGACAAAAAAAAAAACGGAATTATCGATTCATATTTCATACATCAGTCAGTGGGCGGCGAATCTTCAATTCTCCTATCATACTGTAGATCCGCAACTGTAGCTCAACTAGTCCTATACTCAAATTGAAAATTTGTTAATTAAAATTAAGGCTAGTTAGTTAATTATTTAGAATTATGCAGTGCTCTATTGCTTCAATGGAATTATCAGAAAAAAAATGCATCTTCCAAACATTTTTTTTTTATTTTGCTTATTTTACGCTCCCTTTCCAATCAGGAAGATTACTAAGAAGGCGGGGCCAGTTCCAACCACGGGCTGCACCCACACCCGTGGAGGGGTGTCGGATGGTGAAGAACGGGGATCACCGGGCCTGACCCAGTACCCCGAAAAGGACGGGCCCAATACTCCGAAAGAACCCGGGGTCCTCCAGCGTGGCACGCCAATGCGTTACCACTCGGCTATCCGGCCGCCTCTTCTAAACATTTGAAAGTTTCTATTAAAACTTCCTTACGGATGGCCATGTTGCCTCTCTAACGAACCGGTCAAAAAGTACATACAATAACGAGGCTAACTCAACGTGAGAAAAGTTTTAAGGTGGGTTCACATTACGAGTGACTCGACCGACTTGAACGATTACATCGATGGACCGATTCGAGCCAGACCAATCACATTACACCGCTGACAGTTGTTGCTATGGAAACGTGACGTAGAATCGTTCGAGTTGGTCGTAGTATGAACCCATCTTAACGCATTAGACTTTTTGAACGCGTCCTTAGTAATCTCTGGTTTGAAAGAATGAAAAAATGAAAAATAATCAAAATAATAAAAATTCTAGAAATATTAGAATTAATATCAGAAAATTTAATATCTATTTGTAAAGAAATGAGAACCATAACATTTTATTTATTTGTGATTTTTTTAAAAATCTATTTCATAAATTTGTAAAATGTTTTACTATTTATTTATTATATTGTATTTATATTATCAAAAATTTGTTTATATAAATGTAATAAATATTAACATAAATAATTATAAATAATAATAAGCCATAATTTTAATCTAAGTAATACTGTAATATAAAAATATAATTTTATTTCTATCAAATAAATATTTTTTTGAAATCAAAGATTATTTATTATAAAATATCAATAATCAATGTAATTAATGATATTTGCAATATATTTTTAAAACATTTTTTAATGAGTGACGTCATTTGTAGGCTTGTTTATCAAAAATGGCAAATGTTAAAGTTCCTGATTGTTTAAAAGCAGTTCAACCTTACATTAGAATATCAATGGAACATCGTCAAAGAGATATAGTTGTTTCATATTGGTGTAAGTATGCCATGTGTCAAACTGTAACTAATAGCTGTATTATTATACAGACATGAAATTAAAGGAACCAAACTCCATAGCTACGTACTATTCATTCATTAAGAATGAATGTCATAATGTTATCATTTATTTCGTTTATTATTCAATTTCTTTAAGTTATTTTAGAGAATTATAGAACAGCATACTAACAGATAACATTATACATCTGTTGAAAAAAAATTTTTTAATGTAATTTCAAATTCAAATTTATGTACTAAAACTGAAAATATAAACTAATACCAACATTTAATATTTCAAGTTACTGTTAAAATGAAATTTAACAAGTATCATAAATTTCTATGCAGTAGTTGAATTTTGTGCTGGTAATTTTTACACACACAAAAAAAAGGACAAAATAATACAATTTTGAAAGAGTAAAGAATATGTAAATAGCATAACTTAAAAAAAAGTACTTTGGATTGGATTCCCGATTCTCCAGGATTTGATTATCCGAAATGCAGATTAACCAGGAATAATTTAGCAACACAGAAATATTGATTTTAATTATCAAATTTTTATTTTATTTTTGCTATCTGTAAGATTTTTAAATGCCACAGATTAATTTCTTTATTATATTTTAAATAACTGATTATAAAAATTAGAATCAAATAAAAATTACAAATATTACAATAATTCCTTGTTATAATTATAAACTATCAAGTTCTGCTACTTCTAGGAATACAAGGAATCACAAGCACTTGCAGCAGGAAAAATATACTATTTTATTATTAGATATGTAGTATATATCTAATAATAAAATAGTATATTTTCCCTGCTTTAAGTGCTTGTGATTCCTTATAATTCCTTGTATTAATCAACAATGCAGACTGTGAGCCAAATGGGGCCCTCTGTTAATTTGTTGGTGAACTGCCTTACCATGTGTTATTTTAACAAAATGTATAATCAGTGAAATATTTGTAGTTTTGAACAAAGCATTTTCATATAATATTTTTCTGATGTGAAATTATTTTTACAGTGGTTTGATGATGATATTTTTAAATAATAAGGAAAAAATAATCATATTTATAATAAATTATTTTTATTTTTACTGTGTTTGTGTTTGTGAAATAGGTAATTTAAAAAAATTGTACACGTGCACACGGTAGCACTGCCACTTAACTAATGAAAATTTAGAATCAGTTTTGTATTTGGCTACTACAAATGTTGAACCTAACGTAAAAAAAATTGTTAAATCAATGCAATGCCATGCATCCAAATTAAAAATCCTTTGTTTGCTTTTGATTACATTTATTTGTTACATATAATTAATAAATGTGATATGATATATATAACTTTCATGGTTTTTTGGTGGCCCTCCTATAAATCACAGTGAATCTAAGTGGCCATTGTTCTTAACAATACTGTACATCCCTACAGTAAATAAAATAATTTCTTGTTTCCTTTTTCAATAAACTGTACTCATTTGGATATATGTATGCATGTAATTTATTTTTTAATGCATATTTTTTTTAAATGTTTTGAAGATTATCCTGAATAATTCATTTCCTTATTTACCCAGGATAATCGGAAGTACAGGAATCCCTTGATTAATGTGGGTTTGAAAAATGCGGTTTTGATTAGTAAGCAAAAAAAAATGAGACTATCCCTTAATATATGCAGTGCCAAATTTGATTAATGTGCTTCAACAAGTGTGATTTTTATTTTTTTTCAAACTCTCTGAAGTGTTGGCAACTGAATGTTGGAGATTTATTGCAGTGCTCTAATCATGTAGAACACAATCCCCAATTGTAGTCTACATGATTAGAGCACTGCAATAAATTTATTTAATTTTTTTAATTCTGTTAATATTACGACTCTCGTCATCTAATTGTTATAATTTAAATTTGTTCGTAATTTTAGCATGAATGGCAATTACCTAATAATAGTCATTAGAATATTATATAACCAGCCTTGCCTTCAATTCTTCTCCAGTACTCGATGTCTACAGACATGCAATTATTTTTTACAAAATTTATGCAATTTTTTTAAAAATATTTTTTTTATGAAAAATAAATTTTAATTCTTACTATAAATTTTTAAATACCTATACCAGTGGTTCTCAACCTTTTTTCTGTTGCGGAACATATTTTAAAATTTGGCGGCACACCTAAATATTTTAAATAAATTAGATTTAACAACAAATTTTTATTAACAGATTATTATATTTATTCTTATTTATTACATTCAGATTATAGACACACTCATACAAGGGATCATTAAATTGCCATCCTTATTAAGTCAACCTAAATTATCAAGCCAAATTTTAGCCCTTGAAACCGTAACGGAATAATTTTAATGATTTGAAATAATTTGAACTAATGGCGCTAACATTAGTTCAAATTATTTCAAATCATTAAAATTATTCCATTACGGTTTCAAGGGCTAAAATTTGGCTTGATAATTTAGGTTTATTTGGATATAGCTCCCTTGAAGTTAGTACTATTCTTATTAAGTCATAGCATCACCTGCAGATTTTGTCTTTTTACAGAAACTATAATTTTAATTTAATTTTTATTCTTCAATTTTTAAATTATGAATAAGGACAAAAAATTTTGGCGGTGGCAGAAATTCGAGGGTTAGATTCTAACGATATCCTATTTACAGGAATCAGTACAGTGGTTGACTGCAAAAGGGATATCCAGCCAATCACGTCTTACTATTAATACAGTATATATGATTCATAAAATTGCATACATGCAATACATTCTTAATTTTTCGCAGCACATCGTCAAAGGTTTGGCAGCACATTAGTTTGCCGCAGCACTTGTGGTTGAGAACCACTGACCTATACATATCAATGATTTTAAAGTACATGTAATGCAATATAGATACGTTTTGAGAGAGAAAAAAAAATACATGTTTATAATTTTGATATTTTCCAGGATTCATTATAATTATTCCTGTTGGTTTTTTAGTTTGATTAGTGTGGTTTGATATATGCAGTGTATTGTGAGGATTTATTAACCACACTAATCAAGGGATTCTTGTATACTATATTCTTGAAAGAATATAACTGGTAAACGTACACATTTGGAAGCACCTACTACAAACATAATATACTGCTATTATGTTGCAGCAGACGTTTGCATTATTAGAAAAGTGATAAAAAATAAAATCATTTTTAATTCTGAAATCTTGATTTTTTTAATTTTACAATAAATGGATTATAAAAAATAAACATTTCTATGATTATATAAGAAAATTATTTCTTGACTATATAAACCTGAAAATACTAATAAACTACCGAAAACTATAAATCACTTCTAATGACACAAATCACAACAAGCACTTGAAGCAGGATAAATACATTATTTTATTAAATTAATCAGATTATTTTAGTTTTAAAATAATCCACTTGGTACTATTTGGGGGATTTATTAATACATTTTTGATTAAAATTCTTCTATTTATTTTGTATTATGCTGTAATGTTGAAAAACTATTAAATAAAATAATTCCTCGATTTCCATTGATTCATGTTACATTGTCTTGCACTTACATCATTTCCCCAGATCCAACTTATTTAAGTTAACAAATTTCTGTATTCTATTATGCTATTTTTATGTTATTGATAAATCCATATGTAAGCTCAGAGTAATTTGAATTTCACATACATGTAAATTGCCTTCAAACACTCCCTAATTTCATCTATTGAACTTTCACCCTGATTTAATCCTAGCTCAGGGTGAAAGTCAAACTACCTGTCCACCAGTTTAGAACAAAAAACAAGTCAATCACATTGATGTATTTCATCGTGGAGAATTTGGCTCAATTCCAGATTCCATACATCCAAATTTTTTCAAGAAAGATTTTGACCAGCTTGTTTAACCAATTCTTCATCTCATACCTGATTTATTATGGGTATAAGTGGTCAATGATGAATGCTGAAATATTAAGGGCTGTTTAGTTATGTCCAGCAGAAAAGCGACATAAAATAAAAAAGGAAGATTCCACCTTAGATATGGACAGCTTATGAACTGAATTGAAATGTCTCATTCATTAGTATCCAGTAAAATGGAAAGTGATGTAAAATTTAGTAAGAAAAAGATATTGAACTTTTGAAAAACTTTCAGTATCCTAGCTGCAGCATGAATTATAGGGGATTATGGATAGAAGCTATTGACAAAACAATAAAAAACATTGGGAAAAAAAGTTTTTCCTTTTCTCTCAGCTGATGAATAAGGACAAAAAATAAATCTTCAGGATTCAGATACCATTCTAAAAGCTGATTCTGTTGCCTTTAAAATCAAGTTTGCTGCTATATGTGCTTCTGTTGCATAAGCAACAAGAATCCCATATGGCAGCAAATTTCATTCATAAATTATTTCTGAATATTTTTAAAATGCTGAATCCCATAATAAAGAATTCAAACACAAAGATCTTACTAAAATACATAAGCAAAGTGTGCTTAAAGAATCAGATTTTAACCTGAGCCAGGAGGTAAGATCACGACAATTTAAAAATTGATTGATTAAACATTTTGAAGCCTGAATTGAGATTCTTGAGGATTTTGAATTGAACAAGCAATGAACAATAACTATAAGGCAAGGAATAGAGAGCATGCATGCTTGATTTATTTAAAACTTAGAAGCTATGGTCAAAAACTGCAATTACAATGTCTTCATTGCAATTTTCATTATTGAACTCTAGTGATTATCAGATGCCCTGGTTACATAGTTTGAGAGTATCATGTCTTCCTTAAATTGTCGTTTGATTTGTCATATTTCACATTTTCTATAAATCATAAGTATAGAATAAATATAAACGATTTTTTTGGTCAGAAATATTTGTCCAGAACCATTCGTTCCACTTTAATATTGTTTATGGGAAAATCTGATTCAATTTGTCATCTCGAATAACATCACTGATTTTAGAACAATCTATGACATAACTTTCGGGGATTACAGTGAAAAAAGAATCATGACGAAAAATATAAAGAATACTATTAATGTAAATTAATAAGAATACTATATATGTGATAAATACTATTGTATTTTTATCTTAAATAAATAAATATTTGTTAATATAATCAATTAAAAACAAACTAATAATAATATACCAGCAGTAAAGAACTTTATTCCTGATGATCTCAATTTTTACAAGATTCTCATAATAGAAAAATGCATTATTTTTTAACCCTTTCCAGCCCAAATTATTTTTAATTGATGAAAAAAAATTATTTTGTTAATTTTTGTGCTCTAAAACAGTGGTCGGCAACTTTTTAGATATTGCTGACCACTAAATTCGCAATTTAAAATTTTGCGGACCACTAATATAATTTTTAAAGGTACGAATTATTTACGAGCATTGAGTATGATACACACATATATTTATTTATTAAATTTTATTATTTTATTAAATGAGCTCAGCGAAATTTAAATAATATCTAAATTTCTTTGCGGATCATTAAAATTACGCCACGGACCACCAGTGGTCCACGGACCATCAGTTGCCGACCGCTGCTCTAAAATATCCAGATATATAATGCAATATGGAAAAAACTTTATTCCATATTGCATTTAAGACTCCGTTATTCTGAAATAAATTAGTTTGTTAAATCACTACTGCCATTAGTGCTCTTTATTCGTTATTGGAAAAAACTTTGTTTATATTTATAAACAATTTTTTTAATATGTTGCCATATAGCAAGAATAGGATGAGAAGAACTGAATCAGAAATATGTTGAAAATAAATCTTATTTCAAGAAAAATTGTTTGATTACATTTATATGTATAATATTAAAATGCATTATAGTTATTAATTGCACTTTCTTATAAACATAATAATAAAATAATAGTAAAATAACAATAGATCAGTAAATTTAAAGTTTAACAGTAAATTTTATTTTTTAATATTACTTAAGTAACAATTTTTATTGTTTGTGATGCATAAATATACATTAAATTTAGTGCATTTTATTGGAAAAAATCTTTTTATTCATAACTTTCACCCTTACACCTATTTTTTTATTGGCATGTTCAAGCAACTGCCCATAATTATCAAATTGAATGTTTGTGAGTAGTCAATGTTACACAATATTTTTTTCTATTTTTCTGTTTTCTTCAGATATCAGTCTTCCTTTTTTCTTACCATTAGTGTTTTGTACTGCAATAGGCTACTGGCAGTTTTGACCTGGAAATCCAAAAATGTCAGTTTGCCTTTTGAAAATATGCTAAATGTCTTTATTTGAAGACAAAATTAGCCGAAGAAAAATAATTTTTTGTTTTTTATAAATCTAAAATATCAATAAAAACATAGAATTTTGAATTATTAACTCAAAATCTAGAGTAAATAAATGAAAATTAGAAAAAAGTAAGAAACCTAAGTCAGATTACATTTGGAGAATTTTTACATTATCTTCCCCATGTTGCCATGTGGCAACATACACATTCTTGATTACATTTATAAATCGGTGAAATAAAAATTAATAAACAAAATAGGAAATTGTAATACATACCTTTATAATGCAGAAAACAATTTTTGTTGCTCATAAACACAATTAATACAATTATATAAAAAATAAACACACATACTATTTGCTTTCAATGGTAGGTATTGACAACATATGAACACATCCTTCAAATGAATTCAAATAAAATAAAAAAAAAATTAGAATTGAGTGCATAAAATACCATCTATAGAACTCTAGTGAAGCTGTCTTCATATTCACAAACAAAATTTTGTGACTTTTTTAAAACATTAAGAATGTGTGTGTTGCTTTTTGAAACATTTAAAAAGAATGTTGCCATATGACAATATTGGCCTGAAAAGGGTTAAAGATGATGACAACATATAAGGAAAAAAATAAGCAATAACAATGTTAAATTCTTAAAATTAAAGATAGTACTTATGAAAACACATACTTATGATGGCAATATCATTAAATTCTGTGATCAGTGCAATTGACAGTGTTCAGATCCCTGTCTGTTATACAAAAAGCATCCTTTTTGCATTTGGTTATTGTTTTGTGTTCATTAAATTTTTTTACAATAAAGTGGAGTATAATAATAAATATTAGCAATGGGCACTTCTGATAATATTGATTTGAGAATTTCCAATTAACGACAACAGGGTTCTAACTAAACCTTGTTGTAAGTCAAGGACTACCTGTATTTTAATACAGTACAATAAGAATTTAATTCTTAAAATAATTTCATTTTACTTAATATCAACCTTCAGAATAATTTATCATATCTTTTATGACAATTGAAAGTAGTCCATTTAGCTAGTTATTATATTAAGATACATGGTATAATTCAGTAATTCAAAATACAGATAGTTCTTGTGGTTGCAATGGTGATGTAATCAATAAATTCTGATTAGTCAATATAATTCAGTGGGTTTAAGTCTTTTATCCAATGGTCTGATATGTGGGAAGCGTCCTTTTTTTGTGTCTGGTTCTTGCAGATTCGTGTTCTTTTATGTTAACTGAGACAATGTATTAGTATCCTATACTTGATGACAGCATCGGAAGTCAGTATTGAGTCTATGGGAGTGGCATTATACCAACTTTAGTGATGATATTAATGTGCATGGAACAGTTGATTTTGATGTAAAAGGTAACAACATCAGTAAGAATGGTGTTTATTTTTGTGTAATTATGCCTCTGGGTTTTCAGTTTTCAATTTCAAATTAAACATTCAATGCAATTTGCTTCATTTGAAGGTTAATCATGAAGCCTTTCAAGAATGAATTTTAAAATTATAATTCTCTGCCAATTTAAACACAGTTAGAATCAATTGGAATGCACAGAACATCATTGCGCATATTTTTATAAAATATACTATGATGCAGAGCATCATAGTATATTTTATAAAAAGGTAAAACACAAAGCCCTTTAGCAGAGTTTTTGACTATTAAAGGGCTTTGCATTTTAATTTTTTGTTTGTGTTTTGTGTAGTCTTGTTGAACTTTTGTTATGGTATATTTTATAGGTGCACAGATAATTTACTACATGTTAATATCATAATTTTATTCGAAGCTTATTTTATTTGTCAAAATTGTCACTACTCTATGATAATTTACTCTAACATCGCAAATAATTTAGTGGACTATATCATCAGCATAACAATATAAATGAACTTCAGCTTTTCCATAGACTCAATACTGACTTCCGATGCTGTTGTCAAGTATAGTAAATACTCTCCAAATAAAGGATGCAAATGCAATCATGCTTAAAAAGAAAAATTTTATTTTCCTGATGACTTATAAGGGATTTAAAATGAAGGCTATAAAGTAACTCCTTGAGATCTGTATTATTAAATTTCCTTCTGTAATTGCTTGTCAGCAGTTAATGCTAATTAGGCCTAATTTATATGCAAAAAAATTATGATAACTCTTAATTTTTATTAAAAAACTTTAAAGTTTTTACAGTTTATTACATTTTTCATTCTGATTCTAACAGTGTGAACATTTTTTTCAAATTTTATTTTTTCCTCAACTTTTCATGCCATATATGACATTGACAAAAACAATATTTTATATGAAATCTTAATCAACCAATGAAAACATTGAACATTTTTAGATATTCACAAATCCACTAAATAAAACAAACCACAAATGAAGAAAATCAATTCATATTTAAAAAAATATCTAAAAAACAAAGCATTATGCAGATTTTGATTAATAAAATTCATGTAATTACATCAGGGCTGTCTAACCTGTGGCACCTGTTTTAATGAATATGGCCCAATATAAAATTGTAAACTTCCTTAAAACATTGAGATTTTTATGTATTTAATGAAGTTAGTGAAGTTTTTATTATTTAAATACCTATCTACATTTCCTGTTTCCATTTTCTAAAATATTTCTTATTTCAATGATTAAAACTTCTTAACCTGCTCAATGATTTTAAAAAATTTCTGAACGAAAAGAAGTGTAAGATTACACTATGACATTCTTGCCTATTTGTCATGATGGATATCATATACAGTGAGTGATCGGTTAATGAACAGTTTGGATAACGAACACTTTTTTGAAAGATTTTTATATTCGATTAACGAACACTTCACAGAACAAACTGTGGGACCTGCGGACTGACGGAAGTCAGCCTGATGGCTGCATGGTAAAGCTGTGGCTTAACATTCTGGAGGATCCGCGGTCCCACTCCTCCAATTTTTCAGGAGGGATCTGGCCCCGCTCGTTGAAACCCATCCTTCTGGTTGACTCCATCATGAGTGTTGGTCATCCTGTGATGATGGCGGCACTATAAGTGGCCGCCTCCAGATAAATTCCATGAGGATATTTCAACTTAACTAACCTAACGGAATGATAGGCTTAAGCCTTGCACGTTCGTGGACTTATGGGTAAGGATGGAAGAACAGTAATTTTTTCCGATTAAAATGAACTCGGAGACAACATAAAACAAATCAAAGATTTATTAAAGAAGATAAGAGAGAGATTTTACAATTTTTTGGTCTTAGAATAGCACCTATACCAGGTTGAGGTCAATAGGCATGGGGATCTCTACCACGACAATGCTATTAATCATTTCTGAAAAATCCTGAAGGAGAGAGAAAAGCAATCGATATTGGACAGATTCTTTATCAGAAAATAAACATATAAATGAAAATGCAAGATTATGAATGTATATATTATCGTTATTACATATAAATAAATGTAGTAAGAAATTATATAATTTTTTATTTGTTTTTTGGGGTCTCCAAAACAAATTAATCAAATTCCCATAAAAACCTATGCTAAATCGATGATCGGTTAACGAACAATTCAGATAACGAACATTGTATTGGAATGATTATGTTCATTAACCGATCACCCACTATATTGTATATTATTTACTTTTTTTTGCTTAACAACTATTATTAGAATTAGTGTATTTTGTATGTGGCCAGTGACTATTCTTGTTTCTTCAAATGTGGCCCAAGGAAACCCAAAGGTTGGATATCCTTGAGTTACAGCCAGTGTTAAATCTAGTTAGTGCGAGGCCCAATTGGAAGCGGGGTCCCTCAAAATATGGCTTATATGTATAAATAAAGTAAGTAACATTTATAAATAAAGACCCATTTTTGTCGGCTGGATTGCCTATGTGGAAACACTGCGGCTTTCCACTGTGGAGGACCCGGGTTCGAATCTCGAGTCCCACCTCTTGAAAATATTTATTATGATACCCGGGTTCGAATCTCGAGTCCCACCTCTTGAAAATATTTATCATGATCATGAAGTCGGGCCCTCCCGTAGTCCACAATCTGGCTGATCCCTCTGCAGGGATGGATAGCATTTGGAAGGACTTCTTTCGCCCCATCAATTATTATTCTTATAGAAAGAAACTGGTGTCATCTGATGACAAACCTTCTTTCGCCCCGTCAATTATTATTCTTATAAAAAGAAAACTGGCGTCATCTGGTGACAGAAAAACAAAAGAAGGGTTAATTATTTGGATAAATTTCAATTGATATGAAAATTTGAACAATTTTATTTTCATCGGAAATAGCAACCCCATGGCCTAATTAGCATATATTAGGTTTCAATATAACATATTGATTTCCTGGCTTAATTAGCATATATTAGGTTTCAATATAACATATTGATTAGAACCAACTCCAGAGATGTGATTAGGATTAATTTATAACTACTCTGTACAAACCTGTACTCAAAATATTGAGATAGGGCTCAATGTAAAAAAAGTAATTGAATGTGAGGACGTTTTGGTAATTGTAATCTTCCGTAACTTCCTTTATTAAATCGTACCATTTATACGTTCTGTGAATATTGAAAAACGATACATATATTTTAAAATATTTTTTCTTAATACATTGTTTAATTACATAATCTTTGACAAACATGGGGGCCCCTCAAGCATGGAGCCCGATTGGGTGCAATTGGCTTAAATCCGGCACTGGTTACATCATATAATTAGTTCAAAAGAAACATAAATTTATTAAAATATTGTCATTTTTATTGATAATTTATATTTATAGATATGCTTTTCTTTCAGTATCTTTTATTTTAATTTTTTATGAATTTTTGAATTTGGATCAATAAAACTTAATGTATATGAAAATTGTCTCCTCTTATATATAAATAATTATAATAATCTTTACTCTAATTGGTCTCAAAATGCTTTATTGCCACACTATACCTAATACCACATGCAGTGTAGTAAAGTAAGCTGGGCTGGAATTTCTTGGGAAATGATTGGCTGCCATAAAACAGTAAAAATACCATCCCCTTTAAATAGACTGTGTGTGTTTACATAGATTTTTTGTTTTTTGTATATAGAACAGTAAAAATGAAATAAAAATTGAACAATTAAGAAATATTGTTTATTTTAATAAAATTTTCAAAATTTTCATATTATCTACAATATTTTATAATTTTTCAGGATTAATGAATTTTTATTAGCATTTTATGAAAATTTAATAAAAAATTAAGACTTGTGCATCTGCATCTCTCTGAAATCACAGAAGTTGAAGACTTACTTTACTGCTAGGAATATATGGTTTGGAATACAGAATTAATGTTTTTGAGATGTGCATGTTTGTTTAGAAAACTGTCAGTTCTTCCCTTGCCAACAATTTATAGGAAGTTTTCCCTTTTTTGCATCTTCAGAGGATTTCTATGAACATGTGTATGTTCTGTTTTCAAATTGCTTAGTCTTTTTAGGAACAATATAAAAACTTTGAGGAAGAACTAAGATAGCATATATATTGTACCTTGTGTTTTAGACCAGACTTGTATATTGGTAAATAATTTTCATTTAAACATTGTAACTTCTATTCAAGCACAAAGTAGGTAATAAAAAAGCTATATGTAATTTAATATACAGGGTGTGTATAATTAAAGTTCACCTGTTTCAAGTTGTCTACAGCAGTAACTACTACTGTAGTAAATGACTACTACTATCCTACATTCTTTGATGTCTAGTCATGCATTCTTTACTATATGCACAACAGGATTTTGTTTAGAATCTATCCATAATTCTATCTTACTGTATTTAATTTCTAATTATTTGTATGAAAACTTTTGTCCTAAAAGATACAATGGAACTTGCTGTAGAACTTTGCTGTTTAAAATTTTAATATGGAATGTTCTATAATGTAATTCTAGAACATTTGCATTTTTTTAGAACTTATTCTAAATGTGTAATTCAATATTTTTGTTGCTGATGAGGATATGTATGTACCAAAAATGTTTCATACATTTTGGTATAGATTCATAGATTACAAGAATAATTTATTGTTAAATGTCTAAATGCCTTATAATTTATTTTAACAAGTAGGGGTCTAACTTTTATTGGAAAACCTTGTAGTATTTAACTATAATTGTTTTTAATAAAATAGAAGAAAGTTTGCATTATATTTTTTTATTTGATTGTAAAATAATTTTTTAATTTTGGTTCTCAATTCAAAAATTTAGTCATATTGTATTTACATGACTCAAAAATTTACATTTAAGCAAATTAGACTCAGACAAAGAACATTCATGCAAAGATAACTCCAGTACTGTTTGTAAGTGGTGTCTAGCAGCCCATAATTCTCTAAAAAAAAATAAGATAGATGGAATATTGAAAATTTAGCAACAAGTTTAGTTTGATATAGAGTCTAGCAGCCATAATTCTCTAAAAAAAAAAATAAGATAGATGGAATATTGAAAATTTAGCAACAAGTTTAGTTTGATATAGAAATTGCTTTGCCAAATATAATCAAAATTGAATCAGGGATTGGAAAAATTTTGGATTATATTTGAATACATGTAATTAATTAATTAAAATTACTTTTTCAGATTTCTTGTTTAAATTTTCTTTTTGATTTTGTTGTCACCAGGGCTAATTTAGTCTGTTTATATTTCAGTTAGACTGATAATTTAAGGTTAGCTAAATACTAGTATTTATTTTCTTAAAAAGTATAGTGTTTATTATTTTAAAGATTTTTTTTTTTGTTCTAGTTTTTTAAAAAGTTGTCTATTTTTATTCAATTTTTAAAATAAATATTTATAAATTTATTATTAAAACATATTTATGTATATCTAAAAAATGTGATGATAAAATTTATTTTACATTTTAGGTTATTTTTATGCCTGTCAAACAGCCTTAAAAATTGATAAAACTTCTCAAGATAGTGTTGCTTTTATAACAGCTGCTTTGGATTGGTTGGAAAAGGTAATTAAATATTATGTATTAATGCTTTATGGTTTGATTGATTTTACTTAAGCAAAGTTATGCACATAAGTTTGAATTTTATAAAATGCAATATTTTATGCATTTAATTTTTTCAAGATAACTTAATGAAACTTTGTAATCTTTTTCTTTATTCAATATTTAATGATAATTTTTTGTTTATATTAATTGTTTTATTTTTACAAAATCTATATAAAGAAATTTGAAATTTTTTCTGTATATTTTAAAAAATTTTTTCATATCTGAAAAAGTATCATGGTTTTATAACAAAACATAACAATAAAAAACAGTATAATACTTTAACAGTATTGAAATTTATTTATATAACTTACATACACAATCTGTATTTTATATCTTTTTTTTTATTTAAAATCTAAAAAAGATATTTAGGATTATGATATAGAATGGTAAGAATCAAAATTAACTACCTGCTGAGAGTGGACAAGGGGAAGTGCAGCGCCATCTGTCAGGAGGAAAAATTTTTACTCCTCTTTCTCAGTTTTTCTTTCCCTTAATAGGGATTTTCTCTCATTTCTGTTTTCTATGCTCTTATCTTCTGTTGCCTTCTTTCTTTTTCCACCATAGTAGGCGATGTTCATCATCTGATTAAATTCTTTGTCTTCCACAGGACTCGATGCCAGGTCCTTTTACTCTGTAGGCCAGTTCCATATAGACTATTCATGCATTCGTTCTGACAGAAACTGTTCAAAAGTCTATTTGGTTTGTCAACACGCCTGCTTCCACAGCGCATGTGCATTTCTTGACTATGTCGGTGATTGTCTAGTGCACACGATGAGCGACTTTATCTCATATTCTAGTGGCGCCAACTGCGTTTCTGTCTACCATGCATTGTATGCACCAGCACCGCCTGCTGACACGCCGCGATGTCTCAAGCAATATGTAATTTTTAATAATTAAACAACGCATATGCATTTACACATTAGCCATTTTCCGTACTAAGCGAAAAAACGCTTACGTAGGTGGAGATATTTATATCACAGGCATTGGAAGTGCCTGAAATATATACCCCAGTCAAAACGGTTGGCTCGGGATCTGAAAAAACAAAAACAAAAAACCCTGGGGGGGGGAAAGCCTGCTCACACACACAGGGAAGAAACCCCCGCTTTTCGGCAGTCAAAATTTTTATATCACAGGCATTGGAAGTGCCTGAAATATATGCCCCAGTCAAAACGGTTGGCTCGGGATCTGAAAAAACCAAAACAAAAAACCCTGGGGGGGGAAAGCCTGCTCACACACACAGGGAAGAAACCCCCGCTTTTCGGCAGTCAAAATTTTGTAGAATCGTTGGTTCTGAGGGTCCGAAGGAACAGTCAGGGGCTGCATCTGCTTTTTCTGCAGGCCCAAAAAATCCCCTGGGGGAAAAAGCCTGCTCACACACAAAGGAAGAAACCCCTGCTTTTCGGAGGTCGAAATTCTGTAGAATTGCCAGTTTGGAGGAGCCGAAGGAACAGTCAGGGCCTCACCTGATATTCCTGAGGGTCCAAAAAAAACCCTGGCAAAAAAGTGAGCTCACACAGAGAAGAAAGAAAGAAAAACCACATTTTGGCTCTCAAGTTAGATATCGGCGTTTCCGATCACAAACAATCCATCAGTTTCAATACAGTTGTTCAGGTAGCACTGGATGCTGCTTGTGACGGAATGTGCCCTCTGCTGGCAGGTCAGTTTGATTCTTACCATATAGAATATTGTTCATTATCAGTATAAGTCCCTTATGTCATCCTTTTTTTTAATCCAGCTTTAAGGGATATAAAAGGGCCCTAGAAGGCCCAATTTTTCTTTTATTTTACGACACTAAGTGTTAAATTAAGGAGCAATAGATTACTTCTACAGGTTTTACAGAATAATATACAGTACTTAACTAAAATAATTAATGTGGATTATGATATACAATATTGTTCAGCATTAGTTTCTGCATATCCTTACATCATACTTTTTCATTCAATCTTTTATTTTAAAGAGAATTTTATGTTGAATTTATAAAATAAGTTAAGCCTTAGTTATATGCACAATTATGATCCTGAGGTATTACCTATCTAAAATGAAAATTATGTATGTTTAATTATTAAACAAAACTTATATTAACCCACACAAATTATACATACAAAAACTTCATTTTATTGTCAAATTATCCTATTTGTCAGGACCTCATTACTATATATTTAACCAAAAATTATATAATAATAATAAATAATATCTAAAATTATGCAAAAAACAATAATATATAATAATTATTCATTTGTTGCAATTTCAAATCAAATTTTCATTCATATTCATTTTAGCAATGGACAACCTGGGGAGCATCTGTAAACTATGTCACATTGTTTCAAATACTTTTTGAGCCTCTCCTTCCCCTTCAAAATTTTTTCATTACATTAAGTTTCATCCCTTTGACTGTGATATTACAAATTTGAAGATACCTCTTTTTCTATTTAAATTGTTTTTCTCTGGTTTTATGTAAAAATAAAATACATAAAACATAGTAAAAAATAGAAATTATGCTGATAAAAGTATCAGCATAATTTCAGATAAACATACTATATTTCCAATCACCCTTACATCAGATAAACATACTATATTCCTTGATTTCTAAATAAATCTTCAAATAACTATTATATAAATGTTTTAGAACCAGATATGCCTTATATTATATAACAGCACTGGCCAATCTGCTGCTCTTGGATTTTCTTTTATGTGGCCCATAAAAGATGATGAATTTTAACAGTAACCAAATTTTCCCCAATGGTTTGCAGAACCGATTGGCCAGACCTATTTTATAATAAATGTCTTTTCAAATATATTACATTACAGTCTTTAACTTTCAAATTAATTAGGCATAAGCATTTTATATTTTATATAAAAATCTGAGTAAAATTTTTTTATACAGATTTTTAAATTTTTAATAATTTTTCAGTATAATGTCGTAAATTCCTTTTCCTTATGTCAGTTGTTATCACAGATCTAATACACTCTCACCCTAACAGCATGACATTGTTTATGGATGCTTAGGCTGACCATTTCCTACTTAGGCCAATCTGAGATAGGGAAAAAATTTATCCAGAATTATAATTTTAGCATGCTTTGTTTTCATATTTGTATATTTACTAACTTGCCATATTTATTGTTTTATTAATTAACAATAGCATTAATATTTAAACTTAATTGTAATACCTGTTAATATTGGCTTGAAGTCAGTATTAGTAAGTATTATGGTTGGATAGTGATCTCAAATTCATTCTTTTCAAAGGACTATTTTAGATATCTTTTAGTGATTGGAGACTGCATTTAAAATCAACATCTTATGGGGAAAAAAGGTTTTTACATGAAGTAAATAAACTGAAGAGTTGATTATGTTAACTATTTACATTTTAATTTCCTTGAAATGATGTGTGTCAATTTATATTCAAAATTATAAAATCATTTATAAATGATATTAGTTTTTATAAATTTGAGTGGACATTTTTTATTGAAAAATTCTGTTTTACTGAATATCAATACAATTTAAAACACTAAAGCAATTTTCAAATATTTCATCAAAACAATTATAGCTGTTTTTTATACATTCTGGTGATTATTATAAATTTTACGAAGGCCATAATTAACAGTTTAAGGTACCATGAGTTTGAGACCACTTGTTTAGATGATTTATAGTATTTAATTAATGATGATCTCTATTATTGACGACAGTTTAAATCTCATCATAGATATATTGGTGCATAATGTTTTGGAATGTTTTCATATAAAACTTGAAATCATAGAAAATCTAAAAAATAAGTTAATTCAAAGAAGTCTAATACAGCATATAAAATATCTTTCGCTAACATGATAGACACTATTTGAAAACAGGAAATATTAGCTGAAAAAATATTCTTAGAAATAATACTAGCAAAATAAAGCTTCTTCAACTTGTGCTTGACTTGTTTTATATAAGATTTATTATTCAATCTTATATAAAAATATTCATCTAAAAAGCAATCATAAGAGAATGAAACTTGGAGAAGATGAATCTTATCTTGAAACAGATATTTGCTTATAAATAATCATAGAGAATGAAACTCTGCTGAAAGACAAATATTCTGTTGAGAAACTATTCATTTTAAAACAAATTGAGAGAGAAAAACATATACAGGAAAATAAATATTCTGTTGAACAAATATTGATATTTCTCACTAGTATGCAGCATTACTGAGTTTTATAGCTAGTATTTTGTATAGACCCCAAAGTATGTACTCTTGTATATAGAAACAAAACTGATGTGGACTAATGTTGATGAAATGCAGTTTTTGTTTAATCACAAAACAACTACAGTTAATCTAAAAATGAATTATTTCTTTATTGAAGATAGTGTGTCTATGAATTAATTTCCAGTATTTGAGTTTTTTCAGTTGAAATGTGGATTCACACATCATTTAAACTAGTTTAATATCACATTTTTTACTTAATAATTTTGTTTGTTGATTACCTTAATATTTAGGAAATAAAAGCATTTGTCAAGTTATATATCTTTTAAGATTCATCAGTATATTCTAATTTTTTTGTTTTGACATAAATAATACAAAAATTTCTAATAAAAAAAAAAATTCTAAAAATTGAACAAATGTAATTTAGTATCTTATCATTCATTCTTTAATGATTTTGCTTTTTAGATGAATATTTTTTTTATATGAGATTGAATAATAAATCTTATATAAAACAAGTCAAGCACAAGTTGAAAAAGTTTTATTTTCTATTATTATTTCTAAGAATATTTTTTCAGCTAATATATTCTGTTTTCAAATATTGTCTATCATGTTAACCAAAGATATTTTATATGCTGAATTAGACTTCTTGGAATTAACTTGTTTTTAGATTTTCTATGAGGGTTGTTAGGGGAGTCAAAAAATGATATCTGATTATTAGCACAGTGTTTCATCAGATTCAAGTCATTTTTTTTTAAGGGAAAATATCTTCAATAGGTTTTATTTTAAATTCATGTCTTAAACATTTCATAATACAAGTGTAGACCTAAAAATGACATTTATTAACTTTAAAATTTGATATATATTAAATATTTCATTAAATTATAATTTTGATTATTTTAAACTATTAAATTCTTCTATTTTCAGATAAAGAAAGATAAGGCTGATAATGAAGCAATCCATAATGAAGTAGTTGCCCAAGCACACATGGAAAATTATGCATTAAAGCTTTTTTTATGGGCAGATAATGAAGATAGATCTTCAAGATTTAATAAGTAAATTATTTTAAATTTAGTTTAATGAAAAATTATGTTATAATTATAATTATGAAATTAAAATTATTTCTTTTTGTTTTTTAAAAACTACAACTGATATCGTCAATTTTGTGGAAATAAGCCTGTATAAGAGTAGTATGGGTCTGATACAACCTAATGGATGTTGATGTGATTATTATTTCACATAATGCTTTGTTTACATGATTGTACTTTGCTCATAAAGCTTTATTACCAAAATGACAGTAATTTGTTGCACTTTGGTTATGCTAGACAGCAAACGGCTTATGAAAGGCCTCATAACTATTATTGATTTCCAAAAAATGATCTCATGCTTTGAAAAACCAGGTCTTTACAAATTCAACTAAGACAAGGATGCAAACCAATATCAAATGAAGAACTTGAACATGTTACAACTGCTGTAGGTGTAGCAGTACTCAGGCAATCCAGGCAACTGAATATGCCATATTCAACTTCACAAAATGTTGAAGTTTTTCCCGTACAAGATGACCCAAGTATTACAACTTCTTCCAGACAATGCAGAAATTCACTTGCACTTTACTCATCTGTTCTTAGCTTGGATAAAAGTGGACAGTGCATGGCCTTGGAACATTCTATGAAGTGATTGAGGCCTATTTATATCTCAATGGCTCTATCAATACACATAACTGTTTGATTTGATTACTGAAAACCTTATGAGCAGATTCCTTTGCATCCACTGAAAGTCAATGTGGTATGACTTTATTGCCTCCTTCATAATTGATTCAGACTTTTTCAAAGAATCCAAATTAACAAGATCAGTGACTTGTTCTGTCACTGCAAGGAAATATTGACAAGTGCTGTTTAATTTCATTATTCCACAACTCCAACAGCGTGGATGTCTCAACACAACTGTGTTTATACAGGATGGAGCACCCACTCACATAGGAGTGACAGTGCATCAAGTCCTCCAATTTTTCAATTAAGACTGAATAATTAGTCAAGCATTCCCTACAAGTGGCCAACCTATTCACTTGATCTCATTCCATGTGTCTTTTGATTGTGGGGATATTTAAAAACTTGATTTACCAAGAACATGTAGACAATTTGGCAACTTTGAAGGACTGAATAACGCTTCATGTGAGACAAATCTGTGGAGATTTGCTGCATTCCGCAGTGGAAAATACGGTTCATAGAATGCAGTTTTTGGAAAATGTGCAAGGGCAATATATTGAACCGTATTTGTAATTGAGTCAGAATAAAAACTGTTATCAACTGTGACCTTTTGTTTTCTTTATTATGTCTTCTTAACTCTGAATACAGTGGCATTTTCCCTTTAGCGGCACATTTCAGAACTATTTATTTTCTTTATTGAAATCAAATTCCCATAGTTTGGGAAGTATGTACACCAAATTTGGCTGAGTTTGGCCCAAGAGATTCTTGGCTATTGAGCTCTAAACACTTTCTCTTTAATTTGGCCAAATATACTATCTGATTATATAAACGACAGCAAAATAATTAGTGTTAAATGTTATAAAAAAATTAAATAACCAGCTTGCAAACTTTATAAAAACTTCCAGATGGTAGTACAGATTAACATACTGCTGTTTATTATCTGAACTCTCCAGATTCAGTTCAGTGTCCTATATTTACGTATGCATTTAGAGAAAGCTGGGATAAACCTCTCAATCCCCATCCTTCAAAGACAGCCATAATGTAAAACTATCACCATAATGGAGGATCTCAATCATAATTTCAGGTTCCATACCAGATTTTTCAGATGAGTATAGGCAAGCCTGTTGAATCCATCCTTCAACCTTCTAATTGACCCACCAAGGTGTAGGTAGATCATAATTAGGGTTTCTTTCCCGGGAACACTGGAAATTGTAAGATTTTCACACTTTGTATTCCCGGGAATTATAGTTGGTTCCCAGGAACTACCTTGCAGATAGAAAAAATTATAAAATACAATTAAATATGATCCCGAAGACTGTACGAGAGTTATTTATCAAAGAATTTGATAATTGGCAATATGGAAAAACATGTAGGTGTGGTTTACTAACAGAGTTGCACTCACATCTGATCATGGATTATACTTAATTGATCTGTGAATGTGGCACATATTGGCAACTTGGTTGGTTTGTTTACTTCTTTTCCTTCTTATGAAGCACGACTTGGTTGGTTAGTTTACTTCTTTTCCTTCTTATGAAGTCAACATAAAACTTTGAGTTAGTTTATTTCTTTTCCTTCTTATGAAGTCAACATAAAATTTGCATTATTTTAAATTATTATTAAAATGTTAAATAGGTAATTCAAAAGTGATTGTGAATTACCTAAACTAGCACTCAGACAGGAAAAAATAATGATTTATTAAACAAACTGTAGTAGCGCTTTCGATTATGTACAATTCTCTTCAGCTACAAAAGAACGAATCACAGAAATTATTGTTCCATAGAACACCATGTTCCACAGTTTAAAACTTGGTATTACAATAACTTAACAGAAATTGGTATAAATGTATATAAAATTAATATACAACCAAAAATAATTAAATAACAGCCACTCAAAGTTACCGAAATAAATATTTACAATATTAAGCAGATAATATTAACAAATATTCAATAATAATATAAAAGATTAAAGTTAAAAAATTTTTTTAAATTATTCCGTGTTGCTGCACCACTTATAGTAGTGGGATTAATCTTATTAATCGGTTTGTTTCTCGTGTTGCGCTTGGTATAGATTGTCAGAGCCTCAGCAAACTTCCCCCGGCTGAGATCTTGCTCCTTCAGTAGTAGTTTAGCATCATTCCATTTAATTTCAACGTCCGAAATGAGAGCCCTCTGTGCCAGAGCGGTAGTGGAAGCATTAGATTGAATATCCCTCGTGTTCAGTAATACGTTTTTTTTTAGGGAGCGAGATGTGTATCCAATATAATTGTTATTACTGCCTTTACCATTATCATGAAGAGGGATTTGATAAACACCAGGAAAGCAAAACTGATTAAGCTTATCATTGTTGTTCGTCAACAAATTAAAGTGTTTCTTCTGTTAAAAACTATTCTTTGGCCTGAGAGCCTCTCCAGTTTCCTTTTAAACCTCATAGTAATTCTATTAATATCCAAAGTATACGTTTTTATATCTTGGTCATCACTAACAACATTTTTCTGTCTTTTGGGCTTGGAAATTTTTTGCCACAATTTCTTGATTGTACTAACTGGGTATCCATGCTTCAAAGCCTGCTGCTCAATCCATCTAACCTCCTCCTCCCTAGTTTTAACAGTTGTGCAGTGTGTTAACATTCTTTGAAGAAGGGCTCTAAAGAGAGCTAACTTATAATGCCAGGGCTCTCTATAATGCCAATATATTATTGGGATTATAGAGGGACATTATAGAGATATAGAGACTATTATGGGCATTATAGAGATTGGGGTTATAGAGAGACTATTATAGAGAGATTGGGACTATAGAGAGCTCTGGCATTATAGAGATTGGGCTGGTCAATAGGCATAAAACATGACAGATGATGATATTGGTATCAGTTATACTCCTTCACATTTAAAAAGGAGTTTTAAACCACTTTTAAAAAACATTCACTCATTATAAATTTCTCATAAAAATGAGATGAAGCTTATAATTGAATTTTTGGTACAAATTATATTTACTCATAAAATTGGGTGTCATAAATTATGTTGACCTTGCTCAAAAATTCTTATAAATTTTTCAGTTTTATATAAGTCAAATATTATTTTTCTCTAGTATTTCTAGAAAATTTGGACAATCCACTCATTAACATAATTGTGATTAGCTGGTAAACATTACTTATTTTAAATAAGTAATGTTTATTATTATTTAGAGAGAGAATTATAAAAATTGAATTTTTAATATTACAGAGTAAAACTTTCATTAAACTACAATACACAATAACAACTTCACATTTACAGAAAGATCAATGCAAAAATTCCACAGGAAGCATGATGATGATAGTTTTAAACAGACTTGTATGATGATTATCATTGGGCAGTAAGTGTAATTTCCAACAACTCTTATGTTGTACAGAACTGGGAACATACAAGGCAATGTGTTAACAACTAAATGACATCTAGTGGAATATTTTTGAATTAAACAATAATTTAATAATTCTTTATTAATTTGAACTACAGTGCAACCATATATAGGAAAAATGAATGTAGGTATCCAAAGTTTTTAGATGCATACATTTTCTCAACTCCATATAATTCTAATTTAAAGAGAAATACAGGTATATGTCAGGAAGTTTGTAATGATCAACAATTGTTAGTCATTAAAAATAATTGTTAAGCATGATGTATAGACATCAATAAATTTGAAATAAACTGTGAATTGACTTGTCTTCCCTCGTAACCGTGAGGGAGTTCTCTTATCCATTGCTGCGCTTCTTTTATGGCTTGTTTCTCTTTGCGTTTGTTCCTGTTTTTTTCTTCGTTCTCTTCTACACTCTTCAAAAAACCTTCATCTTTGTCTGTCTGTGTCTGTTTCTTCTAGACCTCTTATTATTCTTTCAAATTCTGGGATCATTTTTTCTATTTGTGGTACTTTGCTAAATGCGTATGATGGGCCTTTCTTCATTATGTTTTGGACATGGAGCGGTATTTGCCAATTGTCTTGACTACCTCGCTAATGTTCAAAGAGGTCGCTGTCCTGTTCTTCATTTGCTTTAGTATCAACCATTTTAGTTTCTTAACATATTTCTTCTTCAGCTTAAATTTGAGGGTTCCTACTTGTCAGTCTATAGTAGCCAGTTCCTGACTTTTATTGGCTAGCGTTGCAGCTTGTACTCTTAAGTCCAATTGTTCTTTCTCTTTTCTTAATTCGAACATTTTCCTCCTCGCATCAGTCAGCGCTACTGTGAATTAATGATGATACAAATCTGAACTTAAATGGTTTCATCTAATGACTAATAATTCAACTATAATTTTATTTTTTAAATATTTTTGATAAATAGATAAATTCTTTTTTGGAAAAATGAAATATAGACTACAACCATATACATCCTAATGATGCAACCATTAAGTTACTGAAAATTATCGATAATGCTATACTTTTATTTGTTCCTTTTAAGAAATGTCGAGATTCCTCCTTCTCAAATTGGTATGACAGAGAGTTAATACATCTATTGAGAATGAAAGATATTTTATATATAAGATTGTTTAATAAAGCACACTCAAATGAAAAACTTCTAACTGCTTTTAAAGAATGTAAATACAAGCTAAATATTTTGGAAAAGCAAAAACAACATTTATATTTTCATAACTTGGGATTAAAGTTTATGTAGAATACTGCAATAGGCATTAAGAGCTTTTGGAAATATTACAGGGAATATTCTGTACATAATCCGATGATTCTATCATATTATAAGAATACGAAAGTATCTTCAGAAGATATTGTAAATACTTTTAATGGATATTTTAATTCACTTTATGAACAAGATGATTCACTTAGTGATGTTTCTAGTCAATACTTTGATTCATTAAAATGCTATCAACATTTGTCCTTACCTTTTTACAAATAACTACTGTGGAAATTGAAAGAGCTATAGAGAAGGTATCCTATTCCTCTCTCTACTCTGAGATGAACCATTTTTCTATCTTTTTTAAGAAAACAAAGCATAGCATTAAAGGCCATCTTGAGAGCTTATTTAATAGCTGGTTTATAAATGGAATTTTTCCTTTGTCTTAAAGATGTTATATTGAAACCCATTCATAAAAAGGTAGCAAGAATGTAATTGAGAACTATAGAACTGTGTGCTTATTACCAACTATTGTTAAGATTATTGACTTTATTATTCTTGAAAGATTATTACATTTCTTCAGATCAAATGGATTGCTACATTATAACCAGTTTGGTTTTCTTACAAATAGGTCTACAGAAATTAATTTGATGGAATTCTGGGACTCTGTTACGTGTGCAACGGACAACAAACTTCAAATTGATACAATCTATATGGACTTTTCTAAGGCATTTGACTGTATTCCTCATAATAGACTAATATCAAAAATGACGTTATACGATTTGGATATAGTTTATGTGGACTGGTTTGCAGACTGTTTTAGGATAGAAAATATAAAGTTTATTTAAACTCTGAATTTTCAGATTATCTTCCTGTTAGGTCTGGAGTTTTTCAATGTTCCTCTCTAGGACCTTTATTACACTGACGGAAAAAAAAATCCCAACACCAAGAAAGACTTGTATTAGATAAACAAAATTTGGTAGGCCTGTTTATACATCTGAAAGATGACATCGATTCAAATTTCGCGCTTTTCGCATAAGTGTGGCGCTAGTAGCTCCACTCGGAATTTGCAAATCAGGTTTGCTTTAAATGCATGCTGTAAAGTTTGTGAGCGTTATTTATCCTTGAAATTTGACGTATTGAGCTGATGTTAGCCAAGAATGCCTTTAAGAAGACGAAGAAGCCACTATCAACAGCTCACCGAGTTTGAACGAGGTCGTGTAATAGGGCTACGAGAAGGTGGATTTTCTTTCCGCAATATTGCAGAAAGACTTGGCCGGAATGTATCCACTGTGCATGATTGTTGGGAGCAGTGGTCAAATGAAGGTACTGCTTCAAGAAGACCGGGTTCCGGGCGGCCACGTGGAACTACTGAGAGGGAAGACCGCCGTATTCGGCGTATGGCTGTGGCACATCGTACTGCATCTGCGACAGAAATTCGAGCTGCAGTTGGTACCACAGTGACACAACGAACTGTTAGAAATCGGTTACTTGAAGGACAGCTCCGAGCTAGGCGCCCTGTAGCGTGCATTCCACTGACTCCAAGCCATTGCCGTTTGCGACTCCAGTGGTGTCAAACCAGAGCTCATTGGAGGACGGAGTGGAGATCTGTTGTGTTTTCTGATGAAAGCAGGTTCTGCCTTTGTGCCAGTGATAGCCGTGTGTTGGTCAGAAGGAGGCCAGGGGAACGCCTGCAACCAAACTGTCTACGGCCTAGACACACTGGACCTACACCTGGAGTCATGGTCTGGGGAGCAATTTCCTATGACAGCAGGAGCACTCTTGTGGTTATCCCAAACACACTGACTGCAAATTTGTACGTCAGTCTGGTAATTCAACCTGTAGTTCTGCCATTCATGAACAGCATTCAAGGGGGAATTTTCCAACAGGATAACGCTCGCCCTCATACCGCTGTTGTAACGCAACGTGCTCTACAGAGTGTCGACATGTTACCTTGGCCTGCGAGATCACCAGATCTGTCTCCAATTGAGCACGTATGGGATATCATTGGACGACAACTCCAGCATCATCCACAGCCAGCACAGACCGTCCCAGTATTGACAGAACAAGTACAACAAGCATGGAACTCCATACCACAAAGTGACATTCGGCACCTGTATGACACAATGCATGCACGTTTGCAGGCTTGCATTCAAAATTCTGGAGGTTACACCGGCTATTAATGCAACAGCATTTCACATTTGAAATGCATTTTCTTGAGCTTAAATTAACCTGTGATCTTGAAAATTTAATCAATTAAACATGTTAACTACACAAATGCATTGTCCAAATTTCATTACTCTACAATAATTTTTTCTTGGTGTTGGGATTTTTTTTTCCGTCAGTGTATTTATAATATATATTAATGACCTTTTATGGGACTTCTATTTTATCCCCAATTTGGGTTTTTCGGCCTATGCTGATGATATGAAAATATGGATTAAATTTATAAATGAAAAATCTTGTTTCATCTTGGATCAGGCTTTATCTTATTTACACTATTAGTGTAAAAAAATGGTCTTCATATAAACTCCGAGAAGACATTTGTGATATCCTTCACGTTGTCCAGACAAATTCATCATGATTATTTTATTGGAGAAGTTCATCTGAATAGAACTAGCACCATGAGAGATCTTGATATTTATTTCATGTCAGACGGTAAATTCCAGATGCATATAGACACTGTTTCAAAAAAAGCTTATGGAATTCTTGGATTTTTGAATAGATTTTTGCAATAATCTTATAATACTTCTCTGGTGATAAAACTGTATAAAACTTTAGTTTGCCCTATGCTGGAGTATTCCTCTTCAGTGTGGTCTCCAAGTGAGTTATATAATGATCAAAGTGAACAAATTGAAGATATTCAAAGAAAATTAATTAAAGTCATTTTAAAGAAGAATAATATTACATATCATAGAGCAGACTATCATAAATGGCTAATAAATTTGTTGTTGGATACACTAAAAGAAAGACATAGATTGATGACGATGATATTCGAAATTTGCAGAAAATTTTAATAGGTAATATCGATTCTGTATACTTTTATAAATACTTTGTTTTTGATGAGAAAATATATAACACAAGATCTAAGAATATTTTTTGAATACCTCCAATGAGGCTAAACATTCGGAAATACACTTTTATAATTAGAACTTTAAATTATATTAATAATTTAGATTTTTAATATTGTTAAATTGTATATTTCTCTTTTGTAATTTCTGTCTTTTTGATCAAATAAATAAATAAATAAAATAAAAAGTTATTAAATTATTAATATTGATATATAAAATTATTCTGTTTCAATTTTTAATAATTAATTTAGTTTTTTCAAATTACAGTCAAACCTCTTTAAGCCGCCCCTCTATAAACCGCCACCCTCGTTATTTGCCTGATGAAAGCCAATAAAAAATCTCCTCCTATATGTTAAAATATGAAATTCCCTCTATAAACTGCCACCTCACTAATCGCCAACCGCCACTCATTTCTGGAGGCAAAACCATTTCATTAGTAGACAAATCAGTTGTTTAAACTGCCAAAACAATCGAATGGCAAGGTTCCAACACAAATAGAAACACTAGAGAAGATGGCAATTAAGTAATTTATCTGTTAACTTTTATTAGACTGTAATCTCGCACCTGTGACTATTCACATCCCTGTTTTCAAAATGAGCTATTCCAAAACTTTAAACGAATTTTTACAAAATAATCGTTTAAAATAGGAGAAGACTGGAGAGCCATAACCTCGACTTTGCGGAAGAAGAAGAACAGTTTAAACCGTTTTTTTATAAATCAACTGTTGTGAGTATCGTTGCTGTTTCTTACTCGGAAAAATGTCAAAAACGACATTAGATGTTCACGAAAAGATTTTAATTTGTGAATATAAAAAAAAAAATCCTTCTGCTACTCAGCAATTTATTTCTGATCACCTTTAATTAAATGAAACAATGTCATTCTAGTCTATACATGTTTTCTCACATGTTACCATAAACCCTCCATAAACTGCCACCCTCCATTACCGCCAGAGAGGACCTTCGAACCGATGGTGGCAGCTTAAAGAGGTTTGACTGTACTTCTGATAGTATTATTTTAAATTAATATAAAATCAAAAAAATAATCTCTATCATATTTTTGTTCTTAAATTTAACTAAAACAATAGCAATACAGTATTTCAATATATAAAATTTATTAATAAAATTAATTTTTTAAATTTTATTAGAAATGTTGTAAAAGCATTTTATACCTCTGGACTTCTATTTGATGTTCTTGCAGTATTTGGTGAATTAACTGATGAAGTAAGTATATCAGATAAATTATTAATATCCAAAATGATTAAATGTTTAAACTGTTTTAATAATTTAAGGTTATACAACTTTTAATTTTTTACATTCTATGGGGAAATTTTCTGAAATAAAATATTCATAAAAATTATTAGTATTCTTCGTTTTGTTCATCATAATCTATTCTTTAAAAACTGATCATTAGATGAAAATCAAATTTCTATTAATTTCATTGTAGAAATTGTGTATTATTTTTTTCTTGTTGTGAAGATGTTTTTTTCATATTAATGATAGATATTTCAATTGTGAATCATGAAATAAAAACATGCTCTATTGTTGTGATCATTCTTTTCAATAAGACAGTGTCCTGATCAACCCTAGTAGATCAGGCCATTTTCTTATTGAAAAGAACTTCTCTAATATTGAAGATGTATTTTTTTCTCATTGATCGTCTGTTAACATCCTCAGGACATGTTAATTGATGTAATTCATCTTTAACTCATTATGAACAACACAATGTGAGAGATTCCTAAAGTTTTAATTAGATCTTACTTAATCTTATCTTATATTAGTGACCCATTCATTTCTTGTCATAGTAATTGTGGTTGAATGGAAATAATTATCATTTGATGTACGTACTTCTTTTATGCCATAGATTTATATATTTCTATGAAATAGCATCATTACTTTAGTTAGATTTTTAACAAATTTAATAAAGAATTTTACCATGTTTGACACAATACTTAGTTTATCAACTACTTGCAATGTTGTGTGTAATCTAATGAAACATATTACACAATTTAATTAGTAGAAACTGTTATCTTATTGATGAGAGTTACATTAATTTTGAAATTTGGAAAAAAGTCTCTTCTTGCCAATTTTTTGCATGCATATAATTTATGATTTTTTTTTTGTAATACAATATGCAAAGTATAATTTATTTTTACTCTTATACTTTAACAAGAATAATATTGATTGATTGAAAGATAGCATTAATTATCAAAATCTTGTTATCAGCAAAATAAATCCATATTTTTCTAATTCAATATGAATTAGTGTTATAAATTAAATTCATAAGATGCTTTCATTAGCAATGGTTAGAAACCACCATCTGTTTGATTAATCTTAACTGTGTGATTTTGTGCCTATAAAATTCTGGAAGAAAAGATATAGCACTATTCTCCGTATCTTGTTGTTGAGGATATAATTTTTTATATAGTAATAGTCCTATTTCTTGTTTTGATGATATCTAAATTTGCTTCAAAATTTACAGGTTGTTTATTTCCAATTTATTCTTATATATCTTTTTTTATATTATATATTTCTTAACTTACCATCTCTTTCTATATTTTTCTATTAAATCTGGTTAAGGCAAACTCTTCTGGTGTTTCTTAGCACATTCTTCGATGCAATCGGTAGTCTAATCACTAGCATTGATTAGACTACCGATTTGATACATAGGTATTGAGTGGGAGACTAGCATTTTGAGAAATGTTAAGAGGAAGAAGCATGCCTATATTGCCAAAGCCTTAGAGATAGATATAGGGCATAGAAAAGAAAGACTCTTAAATGAAAAAAGGAAGTGAGCTACCAAGTGCGTGGCAGTATCTGGTGCAATTTATGTGAAATTATATAGCAATGGTGTTGTTTATGTTTTGTTTGTTGATATGTTGGTTGCTTAAAATGATGTTCGCAATCCATTTAAAGATGATAGCGTAACAATGGAAACGCCTTTGTATATTTGTTGTATTTCAAGTTCGAACTTTAGAACTTTATAGATTTGAATGTTAGCTGTTAATGTTCCAGAATTCTAAAAAACAGATTCCAGAGCCTGAAGAGGGTATAGAGTATACCGAAAACGTTTGCTCATAGCTCTTAGAAGAGATACTCAACTGCAAGTAGTGCTGAATTGTAAGTAAGTCTTTCGAGTTTAAGCAGTTTTTTATGATATGGAAAGTGAGCTGAACCAATTTGAAGTAAGACAGCTGAAAAAACAATACAGAATGGCAAGCAGTAAATTGATAAGGAGATTTGAGACTTGGAAGTTCCTCCAGGAATGCAGATTGAACAATGTATACCCAATGTCCATTTTTAAATCTGGTTAACTTAGCTTATTTTTTAACTTTTTAATAATTAAAACTTTGTGCTTAATTCCAATAATTAAAATTTTATTCTTGAATTTTATAACTAAATTCAAGAATATTTATTTATGATAAACTGAAAATTTAACTTTATGCTAATTGTTAGGTTAATCAGAATGTATGTTTCAAATACACTTAGTTCTTGTTTTATACATACCATTTATTTTCTTGGAAATATGAATTTTAAACAAATATTCCATCTCTCAGAGATATATGAAATTTTTTATTGATATATAATCTGGAAAAATTAAACTACCATCTATGAGGAAAATTGCAAAATCAGATACTATATTTGTAAAATAATTTTAAAATTTGCATATATATTTGGCTTCCAGAAAAATTATTAAATGGAAGATGAATTGAGCCATGGCCACACAAGCACTTAACGGCTCAGTATACACAGTCAGCATAATCAGGATTTAGAGAAAGCATTAAGAAAGTAAATAATAAGTTGATATCGCTGCTTTATTTTTTGTAGTATCAATACAATATTTTTAATCATCACTCCATTATGTACATAGTAGCATGTTTATATATGTTTTCTCTGCTTTCTTATCTCTTTGTTTTGCTCCTTTCTATCTCTTTTTTAGTATCAGGTAACCAAAAGTAGCCAGAAAAAACACTGTGTGGGAGAGACTCCAATAAGGAATAACTTGAAAACTGTTTTGGCTGATCGCATATGACTTCAAATGATATAGATAAATGAGGCCTAAATAAGTGCAGGAATTTTCTGGGGTGTTCATCTACATTGAAATACATGTTAAAAAGTTCTCATTTTGTATATTCTCTTAGAGTCATTTTCAGGAACTATTTTACCACATAACTTTGAGAACTAAGTGTACATTTAAATGAAAGCATAAACTATTAGATTATGCTATCTTATTAAAACCTTTCCATCAAAGTTTTCTTTAATAGTAGTTATTAACCAAATTTTTTCAAGATTGTTTATATATTACATAATTTATTTGAAATTTTAATTTCAATAGGTAGTACATAATAGAAAATATGCCAAATGGAAAGCTACATATATCCACAACTGTTTAAAAAATGGGGAAACTCCAATACCAGGACCTGCTAATGAAGGTAATAATAAAACTGTAATTAATTACATAAAATCAATGGTCAATTAACTAAATTGATAGTTCCATTTATGATTTTTATAAATGAAAAGCTTAAGTTTTTATCGATCACTAATAATTGGAATTTTTTAAATATATAAATCAATATAAAAAATATACATAAATAAATATTCCTTAATTGAATATAGTTTTCATTTGTAGTCATTTTTGTAAAATGAATGTAAAAGGTTTTTGATATTCAACATAAATTGAAATTATAAAGTTCAATATACAGGTAGGCCTTGATTAGTGCGAGTTCGAATAATGCGATTTCGATTAGTGCGACTATCATATGTACTGAAATATATTATTAAGATATGGATTTTTGTGTTAAAACGACTTTTATTATTACTATCCTTATATGCTTATAACAGAATGGTAACAGCAAATAATGGGGTCGTGTAAAATTTCAGACTGAGTATGGTGATCGCAAGTGTAAAAAGGTTACGCATCACTGCTTTATATTACCCGCAAGATCACAGGAAGACTCTATGCAAAGCTTTCCTCAATTAGTCAAAGTGTGAGATTAATAGATGACATTAAGTATTAAGCAATGCTAGGAAGTTGTCTGTTACCTCTTCATCACTTAGCACCATTTATTCTCAATAATATAAAATAGAATTTCAAAACAAATCTGAATTAAAAATACTAAAGTTTTAAGCTATCAAATGCTATATACTATAGAATTAAACTATTCTACATATCAAATGATGGATGCCGCGCCATAATTTCCTTTAAGAACAGAAGATAACTATTAAATTTTACGAAAATATACTAATTAGATCGAAATTTATTAGAAGGAACACGCAGAACAGTCACGATTGTAATTTATAAGCCTCCATTTTCTACTGAAAATAGACTAAAAATTCAGTTACTATATTTTTTATTACAAAATGAAATGCAGATAATGCTTAGCGTAGGTCAAGAAATTTTTCGGCGCTAAGATAATCTCATAGTAGCCTCATAAAACAGTAGTATTTGCAATATTACGTATTGTTGCGTTATAATGAGGTAATCAATTGTTAAAATTCCTGAACTGTCATACAAATATTATTTTGTGGCCAACTGTATTTAAATTGATTTACATATTGTATATCAGGGCTGTCCAATCCACGGCCGCGGGCCGCATGCGACTCAGCGCTGTAATGAATGTGCCCAACATAAAATCGTAAACTTCTTAAAACATTGGGATTTTTATATACTTATTTTTAAAATTTAATAATTTAATAATGCCTCTCTATTAGAATTTTATAAAAATTATCTACCTATAAATAAATATCCTTCGCTTCACAATCATGCATTATTCATGACTGGGATTTTTATATACTTATTTTTTAAAATTTAATAATTTAATAATGCCTCTCTATTAGAATTGTATAAAAATTATCTACCTATAAATAAATATCCTTCGCTTCACAATCATGCATTATTCATGATATCACTTTTTGAAAGCATTTACATATGCAAGCAAATATTTCAACAAAGAAATTCACTAAAAGTAGGTTTAGAACAGCGATTCTCAACCTTTTTTTTTCCGGGTCACATGCGTTTATTTGATACATTAAGCGGGCCGCAACATACTATATCAGCAGTCTGACTATTTCAACAAAGAAATTCACTAAAAGTAGGTTTAGAACAGCGGTTTTCAACCTTTTTTTTCCTGGGTCACATGCGTTTATTTGATACATTAAGCGGGCCGCAACATACTATATCAGCAGTCTCAAGCAGTTGGTGTCACGTGAAAAACATTTTGAGTGCATCAGGAAGGACCTACCAAATTAAGAAAATTCTAATTTTTCAAGATTTAAAAAAAAATTTAATATCGGAATTTTTTTTTTGCATGTGGGAAAAGAATTTCGCGTTTTCATTAAATTCATGACTGTGCCTTCCGGGCCGCAGGTTGAGAATGGCTGGTTTAGAAGCACAACATCCGATGAATATCTTGAGAACTAGTTATGAAGTATACTTACTTCGATCGAACCAGACATGGATGGATTGTTTTTCCAGAAGCAACATCAAATATCCTACTTAGAAAATAAATTTGTTTCATTTTTTGGTTTTGTTTCAAATACTAAAAATATATTAAAAATAATGAAGTTATTGAAGTTTTTATTATTTAAATACCTATCTACATTTCCTGTTTCCATTTTTTAAAATATTTCTTATTTCAGTGATTAAAATTTCGTAACTTGCTCAATGATTTTAAATAATTTCTGAACGAAAAGAATTCAAAGATTATTATGCTACGACATTTTTCCTTATTTGTCACGATGGATCTCATAAATTGTACATTATTTACTAAATTTTATCTCTCAACAATTATCGTTAAAATTAATATATTTTACGTGCGGCCCGAGATAGTTTAATTCATCAAATGTGGCCCAAGGAAGCCAAAAGGTTGGACACCCCTGTTGATAAACGAATCTTTTTTACATGTAGCTTTAATTCCTTTTTTTTCTATTACAATGATAGGGTTTTCTATATCCAATTTAAATGTATAATTTCAGTTTTCTCGAAAATTTGACATTAATTCAAAATTTGTTATCTACCATCGACTTAGAATTTCTCTCTGGATCCAGTTTTTATGCGATTAGTCAGGAAATATATTTATAAAGAAATTTAACATTTTATAATTAAAAAAATTTTCAATGGGTACTTCCAATAGATTTTAAAGTAAGGGTAATTTTGAATCATTTATTCAACAAACTATCTCGATATACAATATAAATGTTGCTTTACTTATTTATTATAAATGACTTATAAAATAGTGTATACAGTATCTAAAGTTTTTTTTCTTCCAAAATGTGTAATTTGGAAATTATTCTGCTGTATACTTTTATATTCAACTATAATATTTTTCAAAAAAAAACAATTGAAATATCTGGCTGTCCGTGTTATTTTTTGCTAAGTACAATACTTATAAATGGATGCATTTTAGACAAATTTCATAATTATTTATTAAATGAAGTAATATGTAGTAAAAAAATGAATAAAATACTAAGAAAAACACAGGTTTTCATATTCAGTTAAATAATTCAGGAATATATTTCAAAACAAAGCAATATACATTGATATTTACTAAACTCTAATTTGATAATTCGAATTTCATCTATTCTCATTTCTCAAACTTTAATTTATATGTTGCAATTTAGCATAATATAAAAATTAAAAATTTCACTTGCATTTCATTCCCATAACCCATTAATATACTACATATGTAATAGAAAGCATTTTTAATCCTCATTGCTGTCTTCGAAAATAAAATTTGTAAACCGCGTTGTGTGAGTACCGCGTTAAATATGGGATTACTGTATATGATATTGGAAAACTAGCATTTCTTTATCTGCCTTATTCAAGCGAGCATTCATCGTAGAATTTCATAAAAAAAACGAAATAAAAGAAGTACAATAAACTTCTAAGCAAATAATTGAAAATATTGGGAAGTCGACATTTCGTTAGTCACGAAATTCAAAGTTAAATTTCATGAAGAATTCCACAGAAGAATCGAAATTTTAATATAATTCAAAACAAAATAATCATAAAATTATAACATAAAAATTTCATGAAATGTTGTGTTACGAGCTAGATGATTATTTAAATTAATCATAATTTTTCAAATATTTTTACAGTATTAAATTTTAATTTGAAGGCAAAACCGAAACGACGAATATTCCGGAATGTAATTCCGAAACATTCATCGCATAGCTTTGCCTTTAAATAAGAAGACTAAAATTATAATTAAATTATTATATTTCTAAAGGATGAAATGTTAAATTTATATTTCCGCCAATATTATTATTCGTTTTCTTATTTATATTTAATACTTTTTTGTAGCATAACATTTCGTTTAAAGAATTCATAATAGTTAAGAGAACTGGAAGAAAAATTAAAGCATTAATAGTAGAAAATACGATAACTAAAAATATGATTTTGAATGTAGTAATAAAAATATAAGCTAAAGGAATTGCCAATCGGTAAGATAGACAGTATTGTGGTTACACTACCCTGAAATATTGCCAGACCTATACAATTAATACTATTACGAAGGCGCTGATTTGGAGCTTCATTTTTGTTTTCTTGGTAAATATGGGATAGATGAGCAGAATAGTCTACAGAGAATCCAGCACACATAACTAATGTAATAATTGATGTTGATGCCAGTTCAACATTCCATAGAGCCATATAACCCATTGCGCAAATTTCAGTTGATATTACCGAAAAAGTGACTGAACAGGTAGTTATAATATTGGGCATAAAGATGAAACAAATTATTATCACTATAACTGAAATGCTGATCAACACCTGTGTAGCGAATTTAGCATGTAGATCTGCATCATCTACCCAAAATATAAGAAAATGATAGGGGAATACCCTAAACGCTACTTTATCTGTAATGTCTCTTGTTTT
Source organism: Olivierus martensii (assembly GCA_000484575.1). Taxonomy (NCBI): domain Eukaryota; kingdom Metazoa; phylum Arthropoda; class Arachnida; order Scorpiones; family Buthidae; genus Olivierus; species Olivierus martensii. Next base: position 92,244 of record AYEL01084206.1, read on the forward strand.
TCGAAATGTATAAAGAGATGATTCCTCATCCTCTGTGATGAGAGTTTGAAATAAACATCTGCTTCCAATAATAGTAGTATAGTCAGAATTAAACGTAATATCATATCGGAAACGCTTACCACCAGGATGACGAAGAAATATTCGACGCAATACTGTAATGAAATCTTTCGTATTGCTCATGTTGAACGAATTTACAATAGGAATTGTTTTTTCGTCATTTAAAAATTTTAAGTAAGCTGTGAGCCAACATTCAGTTAGAGAATCCTCGATTAAACCGGCCTCATCCAAATCTGTGAAAATTTTTTCTATTTGTCTCTGGATTTCTGCATCTGCATAATTCAAGTTTTCGTCTATAACAATTTGACCTCTGAATTTATATTCTGAGAAATATTTGAAACTTTTCTCATAATATCGAATCATATATGAATCTAATGCAGCCGAATCTGTAAATTTTCCTATAAGGTCAATATGCATAATTCCGTAAATTCCTATACCCGTATTTAAAGCTAAAAGAAATATGGCAATACATTTGATAGGCCACAGCGACAGAAGATTACCGAGTTTTATCCATACTGATGACGTAGTCTGTCCATTATTATTATCAAATTTCCCAATTTCATTAGTAAAAAATAATCTTTGAAAAAATGTTCGTCTCTCTGAAAATAATTAATAAAATAAATTAAATAGAAAATATGATACATAATGAACTTTCGTTAAAATTATCTTACCATTAGAATTTTCCAGTTTAAAAAATAAGAGAGAATGTCTGTTCTGCTTTTCCAAATATCCGCAGATAGCCATGCATGCTCCAACAAATGTTAACTGATAAATGTAAGAGAAAAGGACAGCTGTTGTAGCATAGAAACAGAAATATCTAATTACTCTATACGGCGTGAAAATCCCAGAAGAAAAGGCCGCAAAATTGGTAATGGAAGTTATAGTTATAGAAATGGCAGACTCCGAGTAAGCTTTTCCAAGTCTCTCCGAAACGCTTTTCTTTGAATCAGTTCTTTTCCAAGCTGCTAAAAGTACAAAAGCATCATCCATACCTATTCCTGCAATAAAAATATTATAATTTAAAATTTTATTGTTGAAGTTAATTAAATATTTTGTATGCCAATTATCAAACTGATAGTTTACAGAAATTTACATATTACTTATGCACAAAATGTTGCTATTTATGTTTCTTATTATTTTCATTCTATAATGTGATATGCTGCATTAAAGTGTTCTAGATATACGCTTGATCCGATTCTGTTTCTATACTTCTTGAGGTTTCAGAAATCATGTTGATTCCTTCAGTTATTCGGATAATTTAATTAGCAAGTTTTCAGTAGTTCATGATAGACAATGAAATGATGTCACCCCTGTATACCGTTTTTGGGACGTTTTGTAGTTTCAGGATCATAAATCAATTAATAATGAATTGTTAACCGAAATGAAATGAATACGATATATAAATTAGGTTTTGTTGATTGTTTGTCGTCAGCACAATATCTCGCATGTTCATTAAAAATAATTAAATATTTCGCCTAAATAGTTACCGAATTTAAAATTTACCCATGCAAAATTGAAATAATGTGTCACAGGAAAAAAATCGGATACATTTATGTTGGATATTGTATATAAATTATGTTGCTAATAATCGAGAGTAATGTGTCACAGGAAAAAAAATCGGATACATTTATGTTGGATATTGTATATAAATTATGTTGCTAATAATCGAGATATATGTTTGTATAAAATACAATATAAATAATTTAATAAAGATATTATGAACAGATCATATGACCCTTTCATTAGATTTTATATATTGTGCATATATGTATATACAGTATATATATCCATATTGATTAGATTCTTTTCAAAATTTTTGATCTTAATAGTTCTGCATAACATTTGAATTTATTTAATTCGGATTTGCTGATATATAAAGATATACAGATATGATCCATATCCATCATTTTGGATAGGCTTATTTATCTAAACAGTTCCAATAATATAAATTATATTGTATTATTATTAATAAATTCTTTTCAAAATTTTTGATCTTATTAGTTCTGCATAACATTTGAATATATTTAATTCGGATTTGCTAATATACCTGTATAAAGATATACAGATATGATCCATATCCATCATTTTAGATAGGCTTATTTATCTAAACAGTTCCAATAATATAAATTATATTGTATTATTATTAATATACACTGACGGAAAAAAAAATCCCAACACCAAGAAAAAATTATTGTAGAGTATTTATTATAAGGAGCTAACATAGTTGTAAGGAGCTTTTACTAATCCATATAAGGTTTTGATAAATACTTTATTATCACTTTGATATTTTATGTAATATTTTTCGGCATTTCGCACCTTTAGTACTCTTTTTGAGAGGAAAGGGGCACAAAATTTTTCGCCACCAAATTTACGATAAAAAAAAAAAGAATGCTTTTACTCACGTGGCATTAATAAAAACAGCCAAATTTACGAATTTAGAGATCTGTTGAATTAAAGTACCAACCCAATCATGATCCCCACAGTTTAAATGCATGTTACAATCAGAAAATTATTACAATTTAACATTAATAAAATAACAATGTAAAGTTTTAAAATGTACTGTACTCAACCTATACTGTAAAGTTTTCCTTTACAGTTCAGGTTGCTCCACAGTAAAATATTTTCCTTTCATTTTTTGTTTAAAAATATTTAGCCCTTCATTTCCTTTTGAATTCTGCATTTGGCTTGCACACAATTTGAGTTTGAGATCACTGAACTAACTCTTGTTTAAGATGTTATTCCATTGCTTATTTTTTGAAACCAGATTATTTCACAACTAAAAACTTAGTTAAATTCAACTCTTCATTGGTTTACCAATTCCTAAGTGTTGTATATCATATTGAAGTAATAAGTAATTACCAAATTTAAAAAGAAATAAAGCAAAAAATACTGTTCAGCTTATATTACTTTCAGATTTACATTATTACTATTTTTACAAAAAATTTTAAATTTTATGCTTTTTGGAAAAAATTTAAATTAAAATTACTATTATTGTATATATAACTTTTAACTATGTTGTATCTTGTATCAGTTTGATTTTACTTAATTTTCAATTTAATAAGTGATGAAGAAGAATATGCAAAGTATATTTTATAATAATTACAATTGATTAATAATATCAAAAATATTAACATTTTTATTAGAATTCTAAATGAAATTTTTTGTGAATTTAAACAAAAATTACATTTTACAGTTAAATTGTATGTTCTGTGATGGTAACTCTTCTGATATCAATATTGTCAGTTGTATAAAGTTTCACTTGTATTTTAAAAATATATTAATAAAACATTATTGGAAAAGCACAGATCAAGCCAATAAGCAGGTTATTTGCATAAAAAGTTATTTATTACAAAAGCATTATTTCTAGAAAAAACTTATTTATTGGCTTGATTTGTATCGTTGAACTTATAAAAATAGAGTAGTAAAGATTCATTATAGCATATTATTGGAGAAAATTTTAAAAAATTAAAATTCTCAAACAAATGAAAATTTATTATAGTGATTGGAGATAGATTTTTCATCTAAGTAATGAAGATTAGTTTTTGGTTAAGTTTGTCTGAACAGTTGAAAGACATGTGATCATAGAGAGTGAAAGAGGATGATGCATCCTGAGTGAAAGAATTTTCAACTTTCAGAATTTTCAAGCATCTTTCTGAATTTTGAAAACAACGTGCTTATTAAAAAAACATAAAATAATAACAATTTTCTAATGAAATTTTTCTAATGATTTAAAAAATTTTTTTTATATTTTTCTATCAGAAATTAACAATTTTTCAATAACTTTCACTAAACTATTACATAAATTAGATGTTATAAAAATTCATATCAAAAGTGAATTATGTATAATTAATAAATAACTTTATATTAATTACTGTATTTTTATATAGAAAAAATAATATATGATGATTTTTAGTTAAGAATTGAAATTTTGTTTCGAATGGATTGTATCATATTGATTTCTATGGTAAAATGAATTTCAGCATACATTTTTTTCAGAATGTGTTTTTTGTTTTCCTGTTAATCATATACTTTAGTGATCATTGTATTCTAAATAATTCTTTATAAAATTTGTTGTTTATGTAAATATCTAGTTATCAATATTATATTTCAAATTGACTGACACAATTTAGAAAGTAAGTGTTTTTTATTAATAATAAAATTAATATTACTGTATCTATGAATATAACAAGAATTGTGTTGCATCTGTGTTGTTCTGTTTGTAGGTAGATCCTCACAAATATATTCATTCAGAATTATATTTGATTTTCTACAACTTAAAAAATAAAAACATAGATCAGAAAATTTAAAATTTTAATTAAATAAAACTGATTAGTTAAAAAAGATAAAAAAATAGGATTGTAATAAAACATTTCTACATAATTAATGGAAATGATTTAAATACCTGACTTAAAAATTAAAGACGTAAATAAAATTATAATGATTTGTATGAAATGAATGTTTATCTAAACAACACAAAAAAAGGATATTATTATTCAAAAATTATATAGAGTTTTATATTTCATGTTTAAATTTAACCTAATTTTCCTGTCTTAAAAAATTCAAAAGTATTGACACTCTGATATTTGACTTTGTCTCTTCTTGAATGTTTAAAATGATAGGTATCAGAAATATACTGATTTCAGATGTGCTAGATAATTTATCATATTTAACTTTCTCATAATTAATTTTTACACCTTAATATATAATTCTACATATTTTTTATTAATTTTTGTATATTTATTTTAGTTTTAATAAAATAGATTACATTTCTATTATTATTCATTTCAGATTTTATCACGGGCATTTAGAAATCGCTTTATTGAATTACATTTTGACGAAATACCTCCTGCAGAATTGCAAATTATTTTACAAAAGAGATGTGCTCTTCCGCCTTCTTACAGTAAGAAGCTTATTGATGTAATGCTAGAACTTCAGGTATTATTATTATTTTTTAATATTAATTATTGTTATAATTTATATATATAATATACAGATAGCTTAAAGATTTATATTATTAAGCTTACAATTGAGTAAATTAGGTACATCAATTTACTGTTATTATATAATTTAATAAGATCTGTACTTGACTACAGCATTGGAAGTCGGTATTGAGTCTATTGGAGTGGCATATTATCAATTTTTGTGATAGGATTAATGTGCACAGAACAGTCAATTTCGATGCGTGAGGATCATGAAATTATGAATTATATTCACGATATATAAGAAAAATTTAATACATCAAACAAAGAAATTGTAAATTGGAGGAAGACCATTAAAATTGAAAAGAAAGCATTTACCGAATTGCACTGCCCAGCGCGAAACTTTATTCCTAGCATCGTAAATCTCTAAAACAAAAGGAATAACGTATTGCACATGAAGAATTGTGCTTGTGCAGGTATCCAGGGACTAGCACAGTAGACTCCACCTGCAGAAAGATAGAAACAAACAATAGTTGGAAATGCATCGAAGCCCGGAATTTCGAGTGAGATGTCATGTTTTGCTCCTGGGCTCGGGGAGGTTATAAAAGGGGATCAGCCGCCCATATCGACAGAGAAAACGGGAGGAGACAGGGTCTCTCCCTGTCTCCTCTCGTTTTCTCTGTTGGGGAGGAGAGGATGGAGGGAGAACGGGAAAAGAACGGATTGGAGAAAGAAGTGGTAATAGCTCTCACCACCGCCTAGGTTTCACAACTGCTGTCACGTTCCTCCAGCTGCACTGCACTAACAGGGTCAGACCCATCTACAAAAGAGAGAAAAGAAAAGTGTCTCCACCTCAAGGCATTAATTAACAAAGAAGACAGTGCACCATTAGAAGACGACCCCCAAGAAGCTACCGACTGGACGAGTATATATAGGGCCTCGTGTGGACAAAGATCACATTAAGAACTTTGAATTCTAGACAATTAGTGCTGTGCTCGTATAGAAGAAGTATAAAATTAAGATTTTGCAAGAACCTTCTGTTTATAAGGTATTTATCCTCCCTAAACTTTAAATACTAAACCAACCTCAAGGGAACTTTAATCCAAATAAATCCAGAATCTGCCTTAATTAATCCCTTGATTTATAACGGATTTTTAATGATCAAATCTTAATCAAAAGAATTACCTCTAAATTAATGTCTGAAGAATTAATCCGCTCATTGGCCTCGGTGGTCTTGTGGTTATGACGTTGGGATGTTAGCCCAAAGGTCCCCGGTTCGATCCCGGGCCGAGGCGGATTTTTTCTTCAGATAATTTAGTTAAAAATTCTAATTTAATTATTAATTAATAGATGGCGCCACTCATTGATTTAATAAAATAATAATAATTCTAATTACGAGATGGCGCTAAAATTAGTTTAAATTATTTCAAAATCATTAAAAATTCGTTATAAATCAAGGGATTAATTAAGGCAGATTGATCAGGATTATTTATCCTCCCTATTTGGGTTATTTAATTCTCTCTCTCTCAAAAATAAAGATCCAAGGTATTAACTGTACGAGTTGTTTGTTGTTGTGTCCTTGAGCACCTCTCCTTTCTTACCCACAACTATAACCCACACACCATCATCTGCTAGGCAAACACTTCAAAAAAGTCTACATTACACTTCAAGACATTTGAACTTTTCTCAAGGTGTCAAAGTGAACTAAACACTCAAACTTGCTGGGTTCCAGGACATTCAGGCAATGTAGGTAATGAGCTAGTGGACGTTCTGGCTTGGTCAGTACACTATAATAGTATCATAGACTATACTGTGTACACGCCAACTAAAATTAAAGCCTTCTTATTTCAAACTACTCTGAATACATGGGAAGAAATTTGGAAAAAGGACAATAAGGGATCCATTACACATTCCTTCTTCCCTACAGTTAGAGACAGACTTAAGGTTAGAGATGTCGAATTAACACACAAATTTACTAAATTCCTAACTAATCACAGCAGACTAAACAACTACCTCCACCAATTTAAAATCATTGACAGCGATAAATGCAATTGCAAATCGGGACAATCTGACAATATTGAACATATTATTTTTGACTGCCCACTCTTCCTCAGAGATCCAATTAAACACCATCTTTTGGAAAATAACATTTCATGGCCTTGCCCTTTAAATCTAATGGTATCTGATACAACAATTTTTAGCATTTTCAAAGACTGTGCGGTGAAAAATTCCTCTTCCTATGGACCTGCTGTGCCTTGCTAAGCATTATTTACGAACTGCTGTCCGTGATCCATCTGTTGTGAGAACTTTGGTCTTGTCAGTATTAATTTTTAAACCGTATAATTGGGAGATGCGGGTGATGTCATAAAGAATATCAGTTGCTTCCGCATCTGTGTCAGCAAATATGGCACTGTCGTCAGCAAACATCAAGTCGGTTTAAAAGTTGGTGTTGTCGTACTGCACTCCATGTCTGTTTTTAAAAGTTTCTCGCATAACTGCATCGATCACAACATTGAAAAGCAGCGAGGAGGTGACATCCCCTTGACGAACTCTAGTCTGAATCGGAAATTCTTCGGATAAGCTGTTTCGGATCCATACGCTGCTAATTGAGCCACCATATGACGCTTGGAGAAGCCGAATGATTTTCGGTGGCACATGCTCATTCTGCAATGCGCTCCACAGTGAAGGCCAGTGGATGCAATCGAATGCAGATTTGAAGTCTATAAAGACGATGACTGTTCGCTTTCCACACCTGATTCTTTCTTCCACTAATTGACGGAGGGTCATTCCGTTAGGTTAGTTAAGCCGCCATATCCTCATGAGATACTTTTATCTGGCGGCAGCCACTTATACAGCTCATCACAGGCTGGCCAACACCATGATGGGGCCAACCGGATGATTAAAGAATGAGATTCAACGGTCCGGGTCCGGACCCCTCCTGAAAAATTGAAGGAGTGATATTCGGATCCTCCAAGATGGTATGCCACATTTTTACCACGCGGCCATCCGGCCCATCTGTCATTCCGTCAGTCCGCAGGTCACACAATTTATTCTGTGGAGTGTTCGTTATCCGAACAAAAAATCTTTGGCGAAAATCTTCATTATACTTGGACATAATACACTGCGGATATTAGCAATGGATATTATCATTCAGAATCCATCACAGTTAACTGATACACATAGGGGGATCAACCGGAAAGCTAAAGGATGGATAAATTGATAATGTACCAAACAAAAGTAGGTACAGTGATGCATCGCAATTCGACGTCTTGCAATTCGACAGTTGGGTTTCGCGGGATTGCGCATGCGAGTGCATGGAATTATGTGATGTCATTTGTTATTTGTCAGTTCTTGTTGGGTTGCTTTGGTGCTTGCCGTGTGGTTGGTTTTAAATTTTCGATTCTGCATTTTTCAGAAAATAAAAAATTTCTGCATCTGTAGTTTTTATTTATTTCCTTCAGTGAAATTTAGGGATAGGTTCAAAGAGAAGTGAACAGAGGAATAATTCAGGAAAGAAGAAAACTTGATTGAGCATAGATAATGTGCAGAAGGTAGAACAATTACAGATGTAGCTCAAGGTATGGCATTCCTAGGACAAATTGGTAATGTTTTACAATAGAGAGAGATTGATTGCTAAGATGTCTGCTGGGTCAATGAAGATATTTGACCAACAATAGATCATTTATCAATCAAGAGATGGAAAACCTTCTTCTCACCTGAATTAGATAAAGACAAATGAAGGGAGATGCAATAACTCAGCCAATGATCTATGAGAAGGCTAGGCTAATTTTCAAAGAATTGAAGAAAAATCTTTTGGATGTACCTCAGATCAAACTGAGGAATGTAAAGCAAGTCGAGGCTGATTTCACAGATTTAAAAGTAGAACGGTACATTTTATTTCATCATCCAAGGGCTAATGAATTGAGTGTATTGTGTTTGAAATAGTGAATTTTGTAATTTACTATTTTATTGCAAATAACAATAAATGCAATAATAAAATACGTAAAGTAAATAATATAGTGTGTTTCTCTCATCTTTTACATTAGAGGGAATAGGATGGGGAGTCTGACAACGAATTAATCTATTTTCTATAGTCTTATATGGGAAATATTGTCCCGCAATTCGACATTAGTTCGATTAGTGTCGAATTGCGAGGTACCACTGTATCATTTTCCCCATATAGTTTATGTTATTTATTATTTAATTTGAAATCCATAAGTTTTTTGTGTGTCCAATTTAATGTTGATTTAAACAGCATATTATTTCACGATGAGATCATTATCGCTCCAATGCCAGGTCATTTTATTCTTACGTAATCGTGACGGCATTATACGGTGGCCATAGTTTTTTGGAGAAAATAAAGGACAACTCAGAAATTATTTCATATTAAGTAAAGCAGGTTGCGTTTATTTGTTTCGCTAAAACTGAAAAGCCTGCTTATATTTATTATAAAATAAACATCAAAAATAAACAACACAATATAATGAACAACATAACTTTTTTTAAACATCATATTATTACTTATAAAATTAATTTTGATATTTTTTGAAAAGAATGAACTCTTTAATAAATTGGATTTGTGTTTTAAAAATACAGAAATACCCCGAAGTTACGCGATAGGAGAATCCGACGAAAATTGCGTAAGTCGAATTCGCGTAAGTTGAGGTATAACTCTGCATATAAATACATATAAATTTGGTTTAATTGGGACCAAGGACTAACTACTATTTAATAAAATTACAGTTCTTTATACATATCAATACAAAATATTAAAAAAAATAAATGAGTTACATAAAAAGTTATTACTTTTACTTAATTATCACACCATAGTTTCAGCATTTTTCCATCTCAACAATAATACTATGACGTTTACGAATTATACTTGAGTTCAAAGATTGAGCATTTTTCACCGTATTGAGAATTCTTTCATTATCTTTTATAATTGTTCTTACTGTGGATTCCGGTAGCTCTAACTTCTTTGTCAATTCACAAAGTTTTATTCTATCATCAAAATCCTTGATAATGTTAAGTTTTATTTATTCCAAAGATATCGTTTTCCTTATCTTGTAGGTGCAGGAGAATCATATTTACTTCGTTTGGATGATATAGTTTTTAAGGGTTTAGAAAACATATAATAAAAAAAATCTTAACTTTCGTCGATAGTAGAATCGTAATCGTGCACGTAAAGTTCGCACGAAACGCGTCCAATGAGTATCGCAACAAGATAGACTGCAGCACGGTTGCCAAACGAAAAAATCAAGAACCGCATAACTCGAGTTCGCGTAAGTCGGGGTATTACTGTACATAAAATTACAAACGTCATATCGAAGTTGCATTTGGTATAAATACTTGCTTTGAATGTTTCGACTTTTAATTGATTTTTCTTATTATTCACATATTAGTCACTAACAAAAATACTCGTTTAGTGGTGGTATTAGATCCGGGGAGACAGAAGTCAAATTCAGCGTTTTTTAAAATGTCTTCAAATGATATGTATGAAATTCTAACCCACTTACGTTGACAGGATTCGTCATTTTATCGCCATTCATCGATCTTTTCAGAGGTGACGACACAAACATGATACAATCGTAGAAAATGACAATGACAATGAAATGTCGTGTTTCTGTGAACCTGTTACGCACCAGTATTCAATTTACTATTTCAATTCACAAAATAAAAGATAAAATGGCCATTAAAAAATAATAATAAATCTAAAGAATAGAAGTGAAACAAAAGATTATCCTCTTAAATAAAGAACGTATGGTCTCTGTAGACATATATTAACTGTAGTTCAATTATAAACTTTATGGATATTAAGCAAATAAAAGAACCATACAGAAGTTCATTTTACTTTTAGTGTTCTATCGTAATGTTGATTTAAATCAGCATATGGTCACGATGGCAGCAACATCGCGGAGACCTGACGTTATACATTATTATGTAATCGCAAAGTAAGGTATCAATTGTTTTGTGACGTCATTCATGTCAGGTATGACTGTGATGTTATCTCGAGTTCGAACAAAACTGAAGAATTTAAATGAAGGCATTTTCACTGTTACACCAAAATGTTCCAACTCTTGGGGGTGATTTGAACTGTGAGTAACCTATGTTACTCACCGACCATCAGAAGTCTCCATGCATAGTTCACTCTCGAAAAGATAAACGGTGCGGGAAACTTTTTAACAGACAAACAGACAAGCAGACACTACATTTAATAATATATGCTGTATATGATTAACATATAAAATTACATATTTATCTAAAATTCATCGATGTGAAATTGACGCCCATCTTTGAATTTTGCATTGAAATTATAAAGTAATTTGAATATTAATTAATGAATTCAATAATTATTTAATAAATTCAAATTTATTAAATGCTTTAATAAATTATTATTGAATTTGAAGAACAAATAATTTCTATTAGTTGTAATTCAATTAGTCTGATGTTGATAATATTATATCAACATTAGACTAATTGAATTACAACTGATGTTTGAAATATTTAATTACAACTGTAATTAACTATTTCAAACATGAGTTTTGGAATATATAATTTACAGTATTAAATTTCAATATTAATTAATAATAAAAAAAAATTAAATTTATGAAAATATCAAATCGTCAGATCTTTTATCAATTGTGTAGTGCTTATATGACAAGATTGCGATATAACTTCATTTTTTATTGTAGTCATGATCAATGCTTTTCAGAGAAAATGCAAGGCCCGGGGCAGCTAATATTTTAGACTTTAGAGCTTCTTCAAAATTTAAAATAAAACTATGAACAAGAAAATAAAAATACTGATATTCAATATTTATTCAGTTATAGGCCTAACATTTATTTATTTTACAAAAGTTTACATCTAGCCTACTTAGCTTAAAATAACAAAATTGACAAATATACAGTGGCAAAAAACTCCTAAAATCATGAGGTTCGGAACAGCCACCCCTCTTGCCTTCCCTCTGTTTGGCACTAGTCATGATGATATCACAGAATCTTATGACAATATACAAAATCCGAAAAAAATGTATCTTAAATCATTAAATTCATACATTTTCCCATACATTGTAAGATACATTTTCCCATTTATTAATTATAGCATTTGGAATCCATTCGCATTTTATATCCAAGTTTAATGTACATTTAACAAGAGTATAATGGCACAATGAAGTCATCATCGCAGCGACATAGCACCATGGTTTTGTTACATAGTGTTACATCTACGTGACGTCTTAAATCGAAAAAAATCTTATGACATTAGCGGTTGTGCTGCATTCAGCAGACTCAATTGTTGTGGAACAGTTGAGGGATTTTCTGCTGAATGCGTCTTCAAGATAACGCTACTATCGAACCTGTTGAATGAGTTACGTCACGTTTGGTAGCGGATTTTATTTACGCTCATACGCTACTATCCAACATATTGATTGAGTTGTTGTTACGTTTCTGATCCCATGGATATTATTAATCCAAAGAAGCACATGATAATATATAAAATATACGAATTTAATGATGTAAGATAGTATTGATACACCCATATTGCTTCATGAGAATCTAATTGCAAATAAATATCAATCGGATTATAAGAATATAACTGTTCTATGACAGAACTAAAAAAATTCAGCTGCTATCGCAAGTACGGTGTTTACAACCGGTTTCATTTTTTTCAATAACCGCGCCCCCTATTATTATTTATCGTTCAGTATATATATCAATCGCTATCACTGTAACTCATCTGCTCACTTTGAATCGTTGATTCTATTGAATGCAGCCAATGTTACATTGAGATGACACTACATCATAATAACGTCATATCAACGTAACAATTGCTAACTTCATAAGTTTTGGGTCTAAAATGATTACATTTAATCAAAAGAAAACTGCACATAATTCTGTCTATTGACTAAATTGTTAATTTCTATGGATTTTGGATTGGTCGTAATTATTTAATAGTGACTGGTATAATCATTAAATAGACCAGTTATTTAAGCTGTACAATCATAGAAAATCATGTCAAGTTTGGCAATTGTAATTTTTCTATAATAATTAATGAAATCACATACGAATGCAAAACAAAAAGTTAAAAATCCAAAAAAAGGGTACAGTCGATTTCAAAAAGGTATTCACCTGCTTCGTAGGGGCTCAGCTTACCGGAAGGTTTTTATATAATAATTAATGAAATCACATACGAATGCAAAACAATAAGTTAAAAATCCAAAAAAGGGGTACAGTCGATTTCAAAAAGGTATTCACCTGCTTCGTAGGGGCTCAGCTTACCGGAAGTTGATCAGTTATAAAATCTGTTCAATTCGAACCTGCATCACGGATGCTAAAAATGGACCCATCCTTCTGACTAAGAAGGATGGGTCCATTTTTAGCATGGACCCATCCTTCTGACCGTTCTGACTCAGAAGAGAGATGAGGTATAGGAATGAGATGGAGTTGATTACAGCACTCTGAACTGAAAAAAAATTAATCGCTGCTCACTATAGTCAAGAGAGACTCTGACTAAGAAGAGAGATGAGGTATACGAATGAGATGGAGTTGATTACAGCACTCTGAACTGAAAAAAAATTAATCGCTGCTCACTATTTCAAGCAAGGCAGATTTTCTAGTTTATGAATTGAGTAAATAGATAGCACATTCTATTAGCATTATTTAAATTTTGAATATTCGTAATTATGAGTATCATATTTACACTTTTAGTTTTTAAAATTCTAATATGTTAATATAATTATATCGTATTTGTTTGCCGCCATATATTATATATAAACTATGTGGATAGTTTTTTATATATTTCCGTCGAGGATAAGAATGAAATTGAATTTTATATCGAGAATGGCAGTGAGATTTTTTGAATTATAATACTAGATTTATAAGTAGTATAGTGTACTTTATATATTCGGAAGACAATTATTTTGATAAATCTGAAGCAAATGTATATTTATGTATGACTATTTCGTGATAAATATTTACTGACAGGGCCACCGAGAGAAATTTTCTGGCCCTAGACAACTCTGTGATCCTGGCCCCATTTAAAAAAGTGCATCACTTTGGTTTAATAAAAATCTTTCATGAGATTCAGTAACATAAATAACCTATATTTTTTCTGTGTGGCGTGACACAGCTTTCCACCAAGTTGGTACTAAGCGATAAGTTATTCCAGTGCCCACCATGGTTTACCTATATTTTGGTGAGATTAGCCGTCAGGTGAAGGATGTGGTTCAATAGGTAGCTCCAGATCCGTTTTGAAAAACTTTGGAAGTATGAGACCCGAGAACTAAACCTTGATACACCAGGCACAGCACGCTCCTACCGCTGCCGTGCATCCTAAAATTGACCTTTTGAACTATTAGATAAGTAATTTTGTACTTATCAATGTTAAATATAAAATAGTTTATTTTGGCACAACTGCTTTGTGTGGTAGACAGTGCCCTCTGGCGGCGGCCTGCGAACTACTGGATACGTTTTGTGATACATCGAGGCCCGATGGTCGGGCCCTCTTCAATGCCGCCCCCTCTCGGCGGCCCTGTTTACTGATATAATTAATAAAGTGTTTTTTAAAAAATGACATTTTACAGTGAATTTGTGTAGAAAATTAGATTAGCATTTTTATGTTCAAAAAGCAAATCCAATTGTTTTATAATGTTTTAGATGAAAACAATAAAAATATACAAGTGATATAACTGTGTTTGTTAAATTAAATAGACATAATATGTAAATATATAACTATTGAAGTCTGTTATACTTTATCTTTTTACTGAACTTTCAGAAAGATATGGTGGAACTTAAATTAAATTTGACTATCCAACACACAGACTACAAAAATTAGTACAAAAACCAAAACAGACGTAATAACGCAAATTCATTTTGAAATACACATTCAAGAGATAATTTTTTATTTAATTCAATTCTGATTTTTTTGTTCAATTCAGATTCAATTTTTATTTTTTAAAACTCGACGATAAAGTTATCATGGAAACGAAATAAATACCGTTTGATTTTTATCGTTTAGTCAATCAACGGATATTAAACACTTTATTAATCAGAATCGTTTGGAAAAATTTTCAATTTTATTACAAACGCAGAAAATAGTATACATTTCCAAATAAAACATCTTAATGCATTTTCAAATAAAATAAAATATTTTTCGTAGTCGACATTATTTCATTGTCAGTTCTTTGCTTGATGCTTTGATAGCTTATCTCTTAATTATTCGTGCTGTTATGACCATATAATGCTGCATTTTGCCTAAATTATTAATAACATAGATTAATTTGTAAAATAATAAATCAAAACTTTCCTAATAAATGCTCAAAATCAGTTTTCTGATTAAATGATTGAACACCTGTCATTAAGTCTACCTAACCCTGTTGCTTAGAAAAAATAAATGGAAATTTTAGCCGTCCAAAGTCCTGAAAATTCGAATTCGCGCCTGAACGGATTAATCTCATTGGTTTGTAAGTATTATAAGAAAGCCGAACATATTCCGCTTCAGGTAAACACTTTTTTGAAACAGACTGTACAACGTCATACCGATTTAAAATACATACTTACCTAAAATTAAGAAAGGTATAGATGCAGAAGCTGTAATAAATGGAATACCAAAGTACATAATTAATCCAAAAGCAGAGGCCAAAGTCAGTCCACCTGAATTTAAAGCTATTATCCCTGTCCATGGCTTACTTTCAATCCAGCTATTATACATGCATGTCATTATAGAAAATATTGCAATCAATACGCCTGATATACACATTCGTGGAAGTAGTCTAGGTAAAAGTTTGTTAAGCTCCTGCTCTGGTGAGATCACAGCATTCTTATCCACATTTATATGTTGAAAATTAATGGACGATAACGTTTCCAGGAACACAGATTGCCACCGTTCCGCATTATCTTTTTGAAAAATCGATTCATCATTTAAATAATAATATAAACTTATAGCCTTTGCATTTTTAACATTGTTATTTTCATCCAGTTCGACCCCTCCAAGAAATAAACTACTTAAATGAAAATCATACTCATTTACAACTATTAATGGATACTTTATTGAGAAATTTCCTTTCATCATCTTTGCAATTTCATCTTCCAATGAAAGAATATAATTCTCGAAACAATGGCCATGATATTTTGCACATAAATCTTGATATTTTAATATTTTTGTATTAGTAATATTGATATCTTGTAAAAGTTTATCTAGCTGTATTATTTCTTGATATATGTGCTGTCGAAGTACTGATTCTCCATCTTTAGCCGTTATTAATACCGTTGCAACAGGTGGTTCTCTATTCATTCTTTCCATATTTGCGTTAAAAGACAAATTCATTGGAAATAGTTTTCCTATTGTGGCTTCTTCCTCAATATGTCTGGTATTATCAGGAGCAAGTAAATATTTAAAATTACTTTCATCGTACCATTTTTGAAGTCCAGTACTTAATAAAGCTGATAGAAATATGGGAATTACTATGAAATAACTGGGATATTCGGCCACACATATCCCCAATTTCTCGAACTTCTTGGTTAAATATATAGAGAAGTGCTTGACTTTCATAATGATTTTTATAATGATCCTGAAATAAAATATTTTAATTAGTAAAATTATATTCTAAAAATTGATCATAAGAAATTACGTTACTTAGTATTAAAATTCATTCCAAAAGTATTTTTCAATAATTCTTATTTTTTATACAAAGTTTCTAATATTATGTATTGAATGGTAGTATATAGAGTTTTGTCATTGTAACATTAAAATGGTTACAAATTCTTTCTTTTATCGAGCATGTAAATATTACAATGATTGGTATAGTAAATCAACTGTTACTTAAGGGGGGGACACCCATTTCTATGTTGTAGGGCAGGGTGTTGTTCAAATAAATAAATAAATAAATTGTGTTTATTGGAGAAAAATATTGTGATAAGTAGTTTAAAGTTTTCTGAAATGCTTCAATATTATTTAATTGAGTTATTTATTACTCCTGAAAGAGTATATAGGAAGAAAATTATTTTTATATAAGAAAGCATGGAAGATATATTAAATAAAATTTTTACTAGTTTGGGAATGAATTTTCTTTTTGTTTTTATACAAATATGTGTTCTTATTCCGAACTGAAGTCATTACAAATATAGTATCATTTATAATAATTGTTAATTCTTAAGCTATTTTTAGCAAAGCAACTCGCTATATGTAATCCTCTTTTAATGTGGACATCAACAAGATACCTGAAAAGCCAAAAATTGCAGAACAGTCAAATTTTAAGAAAACATCTTTCATTGTCTATGATATAATTAGATACTACATATTAGTTTCGTTACAGAATGGTGGCTGTTCGAATCGGAATTATGGCTGTGTGATACATTTTTTTTTTTTTGCATATTTTACGTCCCCTTTCCAATCAGAGAGATTATTTTTTTTTGCATATTTTACGTCCCCTTTCCAATCAGGGAGATTACTCTAAGGGATGGGGCCAGTTCCAACCATGGGCTGCATCCACACCCGTGGAGGGGGTGAGGCCAGTTCCAACCACGGGCTGCACCCACACCCGTGGAGGATGGGCCGGATGGTGAAGGACGGGGATCACCGGGCCGGGCCCAGCACCCCCCGGACCATGCTAACCCGGGTCCTCCTGCGTGGCACGCCAGCATGTTACCATTCGGCCATCCGACGGTGATCACCGGGCCGGGCCCAGCACCCCGAAAAAATCCGGGACCAGACCCATCACCGGGCCGGGCCCAGCACCCCGAAAAAAATCCGGGACCAGACCCGGGTCAGAACCCGGGTCCTCCAGCGTGGTACGCCAACGCGTTACCACTCGGCCATCCAGCGTGGTACGCCAACGCGTTACCACTCGGCCATCCGGCCGCCAGTGTGATACATTAAATATCAATATCTTTGAAAATGATTGTCACAATTATATATTCTCAATGCTATCGAAAATAATTTTATATATTTTAAAATACTAATGTTTTAAAATGTATTTCATCTGTATAACTGTCAGGAAGTCGGGAATTTTTTCAAATCTAACATGGCAGAACTTTAAGATATTAGATCGTTTCTTTTTATTTTTCTTATCACTATTTTATTGGTGTAACATAAATACTAATTTTGAACCTTTCAAATGTTCCTATTACAGGCTGGCTGATTTTAGAAATATCTAAAATTATATATATTAACAATAATAACATTTATTCTGATTAATAAAAAAAGTTACATAAAACATTATTTTTCTTTTTATAATTTTATCTTAGATTATCAGCTACTTTTGTTTTTGCTATTTTGTAGCTTCATTTACTGTTTATGACGAATCAATCAATAATAAATCAAACAGAGTAATATTTTAAAAAAATTGTCAACAGTTATTATTGCAAATTTAAATTTATGCTTAACGTTTACTGTTTATGACGAATCAATCAATAATAAATAAAATAGAGTAATATTTTAAAAAAATTGTCAACAGTTATTATTGCAAATTTAAATTTATGCTTAAAATTTTTAAATAATAAATTAATTATATAAAATGAAACAACGCAAATAAAATATAGAAATATTTCAGTTTAAAATTTAAATAATGCAACTTTAAATTATTCGAAACAGTTCCTATATCATCTACCTGAAGTGTTTGACTAACGAGTTTATATTATTTTTTATATTGATTACATTATTTTTATTCGGATTTGAATATTTTACGTAAATGTTTATTATTTTTATTTATTTTATTTATTTGAGCGATATGAATTTTTACAGTATTTCGAAAAATCCGATTTTGAAGGAAAGTTTGAAAAATTTGGCTCCAGATGGCATGACATGAATGTATGAGTTAGAGAGCCTACAACCAGAGAGTGGCCATACGGGAAACAATTTTTTATTGGACACTTACAGTCACGTGACTTAGATCGCCATTATTTTTCCAAACAAACTATATTCTGTATTGGATTTGTATGCTTTAACGTTAGTTTTTCGAGATATATCGTTTATCATCTAACCTTTATCGAAAATTAAGGTAAGTGATCTTATTAAATGACAT
>AYEL01084207.1:0-29088 GCA_000484575.1 Olivierus martensii
TATTTTTATATACATGCAATTATATTTCCAATAAAGATTTATATTTTATTTTTGCACCTCGATGTCAAAAGCTTAAATAAAAAATTTTCAATAAAATAAAAAATAATTATGATATTAAAGGTATAACATAAGAAAGTTTAAATATAATATTTTTACTAATTTAACAAAACAAAAATAACAAAGACATTCATTTACAATATTCAAGGTTTAATATAAAAACGTTCCATACAGATTTCAACTTCAGAGTGAAAGATTTGCGAACTTTAACCCTTTAATTTGAGGTATTTTAAGTATATCATCTCCTAATAATTTTTAATATAAGTGAGGCAATTTTTATTAATCGAGTTTCAAGTTTTCGAATTCAGAGTGAAAGCTTTACGAACCCTTTAATTTGAGGTATTAAAAATATCATATCCATAAATTTTAAATATGAGTGCCCAACGTCCCGCCATTTTTTATCCACCTAGAGATAGCTTTTATTATTAATCAATATATATTAGCGGTCTATGAAGTCTGGGATCACCCAAACAATGATGTCATACACCATTAGGATGACATATGAAACGTGATTTCTAGATGTTAAGCATGCAATTTCAAAGTTTTGATTTTGTTTACGATGAACTTTTTTGATAGACTCAAGTTATTTTTCAGTACATATTTTAAATAATTACTTTTCCGTAATTTTAAACATTATTTTAGTTACTTTTTAATCTATTTTAATTAAATCATCAATGAGTTAAATATAATAAGCATTTATAATCTATTTTAATTAAATCATCAATGAGTTAAATATAATAAGTATTTATTGATTACTAATGAATTAAAAACATTCTTAATTAATAATAATGAAAAATAAATATATTTTTTTACTCAAATACGAATCCTAGATAAGATTCTTGATTGATTATCAAGTTTTCGCATCGCGTTGTATCGGGCAGCACGGCGTCGCCTATCTGATTACGGTATATAGACACAGGTTGGAGTTGGCAGTGCAATGCGCTCGATCGCATCGGGGTAAGATAAAATTTTACCTGGTATCATATTAAATGAATTATTGAAAAATTTCCTTCCTATCTTCAGGAGACGTTCAATAAGTTATGGCTTTGCTTATTACTTCAATTTCTCTAACCAAAAAAAAAGTTGACATTTTTGATCCGTGTATAAGAAATTTTTTTTTGAGAAATTTGAGAAATCAGAATTTTTTTTTTGAGAAAAAAACCTTGGCATATACATGAGTATATACGGTAGTTTAAATTATTTCAAATGATTAAAATTTCTGTTAAAAAACCTCGGCATATACATGAGTATATACGGTAGTTTAAATTATTTCAAATGATTAAAATTTCTGTTAAGCTCATCAAGGGATAAATTTGGCAAAGTAATTAGGTTCATTAGAGTAAATTCCCTTGAAGTTTGGATTATAAAGTTTAAAATCAAAGCTTTAAAAAATTTCATTTTTTTTATTAGAGAATATTTCATCAATTGCACTTCTAATGGTTTGCTATTATGAAAGTATATATATTATTTTATAATTGTTTTTCTTATTTTTAATAAAAGTTAAGAATATTTGAATTAAAAAGGTTTTAATGTTTTTTATTTTACTGATCAAAATCGTAAGTGTAATTTGCCTAATTCAATACTTACCATTAAAATACTATACTGTTATTGATAACTTAAAATCATAAATTTTTTATGAATTTATTAGTAAATTAAGTTTATAAAATTTTATATGAAGATATAAAAATGAACTCAAATACTGGTGAGTTTTCTTTGTATTGTGAAGAAGCTATTTAGGCAAATTTAATTTTTATCATCATTAAAAATAGAACTTAACATGAAAACTGACATTTTTATAAAGTATGTTTCCTGTCAACTTGAAAATTTGTATGTTCACATATCTCTAATTTAAAAATGATATTAAAAAAAATGCAAGTCAAGCTCTGAGTAACAATTACAAATGATAATATACAAACATAAATGAATATAAAAATAGAAACTAAAAGTAAAATTACTTTTCTACAAATACAGGTAGGCCTCGATTGGCGCGAATAATTGGTTCCACAAATTTCTCACGCTAATCGAATTCGCGCTTATCGAAGTATTAACTCTATGGAAAATATGGTAATTGGTTCTTGCTTTGTGAGATTCCAAATATGTATCATTTTTTTTATTTTATTTTGTAACATTTTATTACTATTGTATTACATTAATTATAGGCATTTTTTATTGCTAATATGATTTATAGTCACAAATCATTAATGAAAAAAATTCTTAAAATTAGAAAATAAAATGTTTTAAAAACAAAAGGCAGTATTCAGATTGCAGTAAATTATAAACAACAAAAAATATTGATGAAAGAGAAACATTCTAATTTCAAGGAATTATAGTTTGAAGTGGCAGCATTCAGGTTAAAACTAAAATCGGATAATTGCTATTTTTATTACTGTAACAGAACACTGATGACCAATCACAAATATGATCTCTGATCACAGCAGACTTTTATATGTACTGCACTGCACAGATATCAAATGTACTGTGAGACAGCATAGGAGTATCAAAACAACAACTTTGTGCAATTTTGAATTTATGTGAATATAATGGTTTCAAAAATCACACCAAAATGAATCAATAAAAAAAATATATAATTTGAAAAACTGCATTATATCAAAGCATTAAGTGGGGTCTTACTGTATGGATCTGTGTGTGATAGGGACTATCTGTATTATAATTTTAAAAAATTAATAGTACTGATTTTGAGAAAAATTTATTGAATTTCTTTGAAATTTCAATTTTATTTAAAATTTGATTGTTATATTTTATGATAAAACATGTCTAGAATTATCTGTAGAGAATACAAAATGGCTTCTAGTGATATTTATTAAAATTTCATATCACTAATATTAATTAAGAAAGTCAATGTTCAAAATAAATTCAAAACTAAATTTTTATAAATTTATATTTTTTCTTGTTTATTTTATTTCAATAACCTCTAAACCTGTACCAAAATTCAATAAAATAACTTCAAAATTAAAAAATATATCAAATTTATATGTCTAATTTTTGTATCATGTTCATGTTCTGGTTGAAAATAACTTCATAATAGTGATTCGCATCATAGTATTCCAAATTAAATTTAGTTAAAACTGATCTAGAAATTTTCAAATTATGAAAGGATAATGACATACTAGCATACTTTGACTGAAAGTGTTCAAACATAATCCAAGCCATTTTATGCCAAAAACCAATTCATGCATATGAAAAAATATTTATATACTCACAACACAAGATTTACTCAATAAAATCAATAAATTTTGTCTGGAAATTACAAAATAATCACTATATTATTTGACTTTCCACAAGAATCCAGGATTGAATCTAGCATTCGGATTAGTCCTATAATCAAAGTGTCTGTAATTTATTTACTGCACTTTTTAAAAACTTCTACAATTATATTAAGCAAAATAAACTTAAGCTCATACAACAGGAAAGACAATTTTATTAAGGTATAACATTTTTGGCCCTCAGTGAGATGTTAATGCTATACTTTAAAACTGTCTTTCCAGCTGTATGAGTTTATTTTTAATTATTTTGGATAAAAAAAAGAAGTGTTACTAATGATATTTACTACATTAAGCTATTTAATTCATAAAACAATTATTTGCAGATTATTTCAGATGTTTACAATCTCTAATATAACATATCTTCTATTGAAATGCAAATCTGAATAATGGCATTTTCTTGTTCTGTAGAAAATACTAATCTGGCCAATGTAATGATTTATATAAATGAATTATTTTGTGTTCATTCATTTTAGTATAATAATTATAATAATAAAATTCATAATTAATATGCTTTAATAAGTGGTATTGATATTCTATCAATTTT
Source organism: Olivierus martensii (assembly GCA_000484575.1). Lineage (NCBI taxonomy): Eukaryota > Metazoa > Arthropoda > Arachnida > Scorpiones > Buthidae > Olivierus > Olivierus martensii. The sequence continues at coordinate 3,886 of AYEL01084207.1, forward strand.
TTTAAATTTTAACTTTCAGAAAATTAGATTTTTGCAAATAATTGATCAGTATAAAAGCTTTTGAAAACTATATAAATTTAAAAAAATATTTGATGAAGATTTTAAATAATAAATAAAGCAACAATGATTGATATGCTTATTATTGCATCAGGGTTTAACTTTGAAAATCATTTAGCTGCTTGGAAATTCAAAATAAAATACAGTCAAACTCCGATAAGATGCCACCATCTGTTTGGGGACAATTTTGGCAGCTAATCGGGGTTGGCAATTTATCAAAAACAAGTGTTAGTATAGAAATGAACTCTGAATTTATTAAATTTAATAAAATACAGTACATTTATATTTTACATTCAAACTTACATTTCTAAAAACTGTGTACTTTACAGTATAGTATATGTATCGTATATGTACAGTATTATATAGAAAACATGTTCATCTACTGTTCTGATCCTCTACTTTGAGTTTTCTGTAATGTACACAGCTTACTATACAGTATCCTTATTTGCTCAGTATGCAATAAACAATGGAAATGATTTGGTTCTTATGATCTTAAATTTTCTACAACCTAGGTGTGACCCAGGCTTAATGAGACACATGATTAACTGTTAACTCCATCTTTCCAACCCACTGGTTACAAATGAATCCAGAAAGCTTTTAATATTGTATATACAGTACTGATGAACTTTGACATATAAGTCACCTTACATGTCCCTAGCGAATTAACGAGGAGAAATACAATACCAAAATGAATATTTGTTTAGATGTTTTTACTGGTGGATGACGACTTATCAGGGTTTGCCTATTCCATTAATATAGAGAAAATCCGTTCTGCCAAATTTCTTGGTGGTCAGCAAAGGTGTGTGTCTTATTGGGGTTTGACTGTAGCAAGAAATAGGTTAAATAGGTAACAACTCTCAAACTATTGTATCATAACATGCCTTATTGTATTTGTTTTTTATTTAGATATTTTTGAAATGTTTTGGTATAAACAGGTTAAAATGAAAAGACTTAAAACATTATAATGTAAAGAATAAGTTCTACAAAATACTACATGCAGTAAATAATTTTGAATTTATAATATTTGAGAATTTTGTGATTTTTCAAATGTAATTCAATTTTAGAATATATCTGTATTTTTATAATATTTGTTTAATGTTAGCTAAAGAGGGTTGAATTGTATAACAAAAAAACATTTCTAAAATTAAAAATTATTTACTATTGTTTTATTGTTTTTGTGGAATTTCTTCTTTATATTATGAGTGAACATACTGAAACAAGAATTGATGGAAATTTTTATATTGAAATTAGTGGATAATGAGTTTTTGATTTACAAATTTTCATTTAGCAAATAGTTTATAGTGTGCCACTTAATGTGGTTTAATGTGGTTACTTTTGTAAATCAAGGGCGTTCTGTACTGATTAATAAATCAATAATAACTATTTTACTTATATATAAATCAATAATAGAAAATACAGTCCAAAAATTGTGCTCTAGTAAATATTTAAAATAAAAACACAAATTTCATAAGAGATCTAATAGGAGCTGAAATTTAATAATTTATAAAATTATTAATATATTTATAATTCTCATATATTTCTAGGTACAGTATTAAACTTAAGTGAAAATAATACTTGCATAGAATTAAATTTATCAGGCAAGGTGAAAATATGGAATTCATGTTTTACCAAGCTACCATGACCACAGGTTTAGGATATTGTTTAAGAAACAATATCCTAAAACTTTATTAACTGATTTTTGTAAAATAGTAATTCTTTAAATTATAAAAAACAAACTTCTAAAATTTTTGAATATTAAAAACAAAAAGAAATAATGTTCAAAAAATATCTTTAGTTTTATTCAGCAATCTTAATTAATTAAAGATTGCCGAGTAAAAATAAAACTAAACCAAAGGAACATCTTTATTCACTTTGGTTAATTAGGATCAATGAATTGATTACACAATTCTTTCTATTATTCAATTTTATATCTTTTTGGTACTTAAAAATAATAGCAATTAAATCTTTATGCCATTAACAATGATCTAATTTCAACCATTTTCACCAAACTTGATTCTTTGCTGGTTCCTATAATATAATTTCAAATTGGATAATATTTGTGCAAGATATTTCTTTGCCATCTACGAATATCTTTTTGCTTATTATAATCAATATTTTTCACAAATTGATTATTTTTAATATTCTTGATTCTCTTACATATGAAAATTTCTTTTAAATCAGATAATGTTCATGTGAAATATTATACTGACAAATATAATCCAGATTCTATAGGAAACATCTTTAATTGGCTTAATTCCCTCTAAATGGTCTCAATAATATATTTAAATTTCATTCAAATTAGAAAAATATTCATTTGAGTTATTATTATTATGTTGATTTAAGTTATTAAGACAAAGTAGGTAAAAATCTAATTCATATACCCTTTTATTTCACGTTTGAATAGAAAGATTAAGAAAAAAATATGAAATAGCCTATTTTGCATTAACTGAAGTCAAAATAAACAATACAAACACTGTACATTTGATAAGGAGAACTACATCTGGAAATTAAACATTCAATAAGTTTTCTTAGAAGAAAAGACATTAATAATATTTATTATTAATTTTTAATTTATAAAAAGTATCTATGATAAATCAATTTTTTGGGTAAAAAATAAAAATATTACTGGTTTTGTTATTTTTTAAAAGATTTTGTATAAAATAGTGATACTAAGTAATCAAAAATACATTGTTGTATTTTTGATTACTTAGTATCATATCAGATGACAGAAGTTGGGTAATACAGATGTTCTTGATTTTACAAGTTAATTTGTTCCTAGAGAGAGCTTGTAAAGTAAAAAAATTGCAAAGCAACTATTTATTTCCCACAGACATAATGTTAAAAACACAAATTCCATTCTCAGCAATGAAATTAAATAGACTAACAAAATCAATAGTTTATGATCAAACAATGATTAATTTATCTAAAGAAAATAAAAATAGTCTTTAAAATCAAGCAAATTATGATGATAAAGAAATTATTTATGTCATACAAAGTTTAAAAAAATTTTATTCTTAATTATTATTGACAGATCAATAAATTGGCTTTTAGACTACTGCCTTTGGCTCAATCCAGGAATAAAAAGTTTTTACATTGTGTGTGATGAAATCATGGTACAAAGGGTGTGTTACTCAATTTGCCATTTTAATTTTTCTCATTTTGTAATAGATTACATAACGTCTACTACAAATAATTATGTAAGTGTTTGTAATGCTAAATTTATGATGTTTATGACTTATTTATAGCAATTATTGTTCATATTTTAGATTTTTTTATTTTGATACTTGATTTTGAAACAACTCTTAAACCCAAGAATTCATAAAGTAAGAACTTATAAACCGATAATTACTTGTACACAGTTGTAAAGAAAAAAAAAAATGTAAATATTATAAACCAGAAAATATTCAAGTTTTGAAAACTTAAAATCTTTTCTGGAAAATTATTGTTATATAGAGAGAAATTTTTTCTTCTAAATCTCAATTTTTAAATATTAAAAACACATGTTTTTATTTAAATGATTAGAAAAATATAATTCAACAAATGATAAGGAATAATATTTAAAAACAATGGCATTGGAAATATGATGTATATTAAAATCAAATACACATTTTTTAAACAGTGAACATATCAATAATATTTGATATCTAATTACAAAGAATTAAAAATCTATTTAATTCTAATATTTTTTAAAAATAATTTATCTGATACTTTATTTTTTTTAATCAACAGATAACAGATTAGTTTTATTATATTTAAAATCTATTTTGAAAATTTTATTAATCTGCTTTTAAGTTCCAACTGAAAAATATAACATAAGAGAGAGAAAAGCAAATTTAAAAAATTCAACGAAAATATTAAAACTTATATTTATTCCATACTTTTAGGATTAAATGCAAAAATATTAATTATATATTATAATTCTAAATAAGAAAATATGACAAACTTGTTAAATTATTTCTTAAATTAAAAATCACAGAAATATAATTAATAAAGCAATGTAACAATTAAAAAATTTGAGATTTAAAAGGTAATTGAGAATAATTTGTAAATGATAACATTTATGAAATCTTTTATAAATTACTTATTGTAAATTTTTCAATTTTGTAAATAATTATAAAAAAAGAGCAATTATTTTAAATGAAATAATTCTAAAATATAGCAAATAAATAAATTATTAATTATATACTGTATTTACTACGATAAATTCTAAAAATATTAAAATATACAGGGTGCGTCAGCTAAATCCAGACAAATTTCAAATTGAATTTCCTACCATATTTTACGTCAGCGCTACGATGCTGATGCTATTGATGTTTCAGTTAGCCAGACAGACGACGCGTTTGAGGATAAGTACAAAATGCCTGATCAGTTAATATCGAGTGCAGAATATAATTGGAGAGCAGCAATAATCAAAGGCCTTCGCGCTGGACGTTCACCTTCTGAAATAATTCGGTTCTTTAACTATCCAAGATCGACAGTTTATGATGTTGCTGCTAGATATGTGGCTTCAGAGAAGTCTGAAGAAGGTTCTGCCAACCCAGCAAGGAAGAGCCATTCCAAGGGGAGATCGTCAAGGACACCGGAAGTTGTCCAAACGGCTCAAGAGCTCATCTCAGAGGACCCAAGGCAATCTCTCAGGCAGTTGGCAAAAACATTGGGTGTGAGTGAGGCCACAATGCGCCATATTTCTGATAATTTTAATCCATTTTTATTATTCAAAATTATATTTTTGTTATTTTGACTGTTTTGCTTAATAAAATAAAATTCGTAATACAGCCTAGACAAATAATGTGTTTCCTGTTTCAAAATTGAAATTGCATTCTTATCAATATAAATACTATTGTTAATACAATGAATAGATAATCCAGAATTTAATTGTTTTAAATTTATATAAACGCTTATGTTCGTCTATTATTATTTTTAATTGTCTTTTAGTTTCCCCTATATAATAATGTTTTTATAAGTACATGCTACTTTATAAACTACACTGTTTGTTTATTACTTCCTCTGTTTGTCTTCCTATAAATGTTAAACTTTTTACTTTAAATTGCATTAGGGGAACAATACCTATTTTAAATTTTCCAAAAAATTCCTTTTCACTATAAAAATTACTTGCTTTATATAACATACCAAAAAACATTTTGTTATTCTTATCTTTTTCTTTTTTTATAATATCCATTTTTTTATAATTTTGTTCCCATTTTGTATTAACAATAGTATTTATATTGATAAGGATGCGATTTCAATTTTGAAACAGGAAACACATTATTTGTCTAGGCTGTATTACAAATTTTATTTTATTAAGCAAAACAGTCAAAATAACAAAAATATAATTTTGAATAATAAAAATGGATTAAAATTATCAGAAATATGGTGGGATTATTTGTTTTAAAAAAGACTGCTAGAGGGCATAAATATTCAATTTGTATAATAGTAATTTGGTTGATATAATCGTTTAGGACAATAATTAGTTGTGTAAATTTGTTGAAGTTGTGAAAACATATATAATGTAAATTTTTAATCTGTTTTTAAAAAAGAAGATTTAAGTATACCTCAGGGTGAGAATTTTGATATAGTTAAAACAAAAATTATGCGGGTAATAGAAAATTTAATTTGTATATAGGTAAAGATAATGAAAATTGGCAGTTTGCAGTGAAATACATTTTTGGAACAAGGAATTAAATTAAAGGAAAGAAACAGAACGATTTAATCCTTGTATTCAGGTAATACTAAGGCATACTTAAGCTAGATCATTATGGTGGTTAAAAGACATTTATTTTTTCGAAATAGTGAATATTCTTTAAATTAAGAAATAATATTTGGAGCGTATCATAAATGTAAATATTTAGATAAAGAAAACCAGATAGAAGCATACAGTAATAATTACATAGGTAATCAAGTTTATAATTATGTTAATAAATTTTTTTAAGTAATAATAAATGTAAATATTGGTTATTTTGATTATAAAGGAATGGCAATTTTTAAATTTAATTGGAAGAATACTAGTAAAGATTAATGTAAAGTTGATTGAAGTAAACTGTCTGTGAAGATTCACAATTTTGCTGTGACTGAAGAGGGTCAAAGAAAGACCGAAATGCATTTTCCTGTTTGTGAATTTTTGTAAACATATTAGTATTTATGAATTACATGATGGTTGTATATATATTTTAATATTTTTAGAATTTATCGTAGTTTGAGTAAATTGTAATTTGGTAAATAATAAATTCATGTTTAACAGCTAAGTGTTGTTCCTATTGCCTGCATGCACTAAAACTGTAGTGATAGAGATCTGTTATTAAAAAGAAATGGATGTGGAAATTATTCCAGTATAGTCAAAAAAAATTATATATTTGTTTAACAAAAATTAGAGACATTTTTATGATATTTTTGTTATGAATGTATTTTTTTTAAGTAAATTATTTTTTTAAAAATCATAAAATTCCAAACACTTCATTTCATCCTTGTAATTTGTGTAAATGCAAGCTTCAAGGTTAAGTTGAACTTTTTCCTTATTCCAAATATTATTTATAATTGAGAATATTTTATTTTATTTGTCTTCCTGGATCAAATAGTCCTACTGAGACTATTTAATCCAGGAAGACAAACAAAATTCTACAATTATTGAAATATTTTTGAAAGGGATTTGTCTATCGATGAAATGTTTAAAAAATTAAATTTATTTATGATAACTATCTTCTAATCTTCTGAAGTGCGGTAACTGGTCTTGAGAAAATATGCACTGCATATACAAGACAAACTCGTCAAGCTATATTTCATTCTCAATTTAACTTTCCATTCTTTTTTTAATTCAATTCTTTTTGTTTATACTTTGGAAATAGGTAGAAAGATATGTCATCGCTATCTTGCAAGATCATGCATCCAAATACACAACAATAAAAGACCATTATATATTTTTATGACACCCACACACTGTTAAAGATTGATTGCTTTCAGTCATATGGCAGCCATGTTGGAAATAACACTGGAATGCTGGGAAAATAGAGGGCGAAGCTGAAATCGGTCAATTATCTAAGATATGAGATCTGAAATATGAAAAATCTGGGATATTCCCAACATCTTTCAGCTATTGCAACCAAGATAAAGCATTGATAATTACAATTCATTTCCAGGTTGCAGATTAACTTAGAAAATACAGTAGACTCTTGATTATCCAACTGATTAGAATTATTAAAACTTAATTAGCCTTGACTGAATTGGACATAGCAATCATCTACACTAAAATTAGTTATTCAATGAATTATATTGTTTGGTACATAACAATGCATAATTATATAAAAAAATTTTTAAAAATGTCAATTTTCTAAAATCTTTTATAAATTTTTATTTCAGGAAACTGAATTTTATAAAAAAATTATTATTTTTAATAAAATTATCATCATCATACTCACTTGGTCTAGTCCCAGTTGGAGCAGGAGATTGCAGTTGATAACTCATTGCTTAAATTTCCACCTCTGAAACCTAAACAAATGAATAATTTTAATAATAATCTATTAAAAGATATATTAAAATAATAATAAATCCATTCTAATATCCTTCTAATTGTTTTCTCCTTTTAAACCAATGTAAATATTAATTTGAGAAATTAAGTATTATTTATATTGGCTGTAAAACTATTTGTTCAAAATTATAGCTACACCGATTAATCAGCAAGTAATCAGTAATTGGCTTCATCAGCCATATGGCTGATTAACCAGTTTTTATCAATCAACCAATATTTAATAAATTTGAACTATTTTTTTATTTTGCCATGAAAATCATCAGAAAATTTTATATCAAAATGTCAAAAGTAAACTTAAATAGAGCATTTAAGCTGGTATCTATATATATTATAAATCTGAAATGCCTGCATCAGGTGTTTGCTTATAATGCAAGAACAGCTGAATGGATTTTTATGAAAACTTTTATTTGTTAGGGGATTTACACAGGAAGGTTTAAAGACAAGCATTGATTATTAGAAATTGATTTTATATATTGTAATTGACATAAATTACTTGATATAAAATCCAAGATGGAAGATCAACACTATTTGAGCAACCTCATTGGATTATAGTGACCACGTGACATGTTAGCTGGCCAATATCATTGGATTACTATGATCGTGTCTTTAGTAACTGAGGACCATGTGACATATTAGCAAGCCAATATCATTGGATTACTATGATTGTGCCTTTGGTAACTGAGCAATCTCATTGGATTATAATGGCCACATGATGCTGCATGTGACCACTATAACCCAATGAGACTGCTTTTAATGGTGAATATTGGTGCTGTATATAATTTTGTTAAACTATTGAACTTTAGATTTCATATTAAAAAGGTTTCTGAAGTTTTTTTTTAATTTCTCTCTAATTTTCTATGATTATAACTTATCTTATTTAGCCATATAATGCTTAAGTTAAACTTTGATTAGGCTTAGTGACCACATGATGTGTTAATAGAGATATCTTATACACACACAAATACACAAATACAAACCTGTGCATATATGATCAATGATGTGTTACTAGAGATATCTTATACACACACAAATACACAAATACAAACCTGTGCATATATGATCAATACATCCATTTTCAATTATAAGACAAGATAGGTTGAATCAATTTTTATGAAATAACAAACATATTTCCTAATGCTCCTTAAGATTGTCACTATCATTATGTGTGAAGAAACGAAACTGTCATTGCCATAGCAAAGCAACAATTTCACTTACAATCAGGGTTGCAGAGTTGGAGTCGGAGTCAGCTCTTACAAATTTTAGGGAATCAGAATCGGATTTTTTTTTAAGATGGAGTCTGAATTGGATCATTTGCCATCCGATTCTGCAACCATGGGATGTCGGAGGTTTTTGGGTGAAGTCGGACCTTACAAATTTTAGAGAGTCGGAGTCAGATTTTTTTAAAAGGTAGAGTGGAGTTGGATCATTTACCATCTAGCTCTGTAACCCTGCTTACAATAATAGAATTTTATAGAAATTTTCGAATTATTCATGCAGCTACTGATTTGTTATTTAAGCTATCAGTATTTTTTCAATCTGTGATTATTTTATTTCATGATTTGCACTAATGTAAGTTTTCATTATGTAGAAGAATCTGTATTTGAGATTAATTCATGTACTTCTTGATGCTCTTTATTCAGAACTATAACTGTTATTTCATATGTTTTGGTATAAAGTTTTCGTATATTATACAGTTGTATAAATTTCATAATGCCACAAAAAAGAGGGAACTCTTTAGGTAGATTAACTCCTGCTGCTAAATGATTGTGCTTAATTTGAAAAAAATGAAACATTATAAGATCGAATAAATCAACAGAATTCTAATAGAGAATGAGAGAGACAAAGAAAGGAACATTCGAAAAGGCATATATTTCAAATGGAAAATGTATCTATATGGAAAAGATTTTCAGAATTCACTGAAGAAAATCCTGAATGTCATCTAAAAGATTATAATTTAAGAAAAAAGAAACTTCAGTACAGTACCATGAACTGCTTGGGCAATTCCGGGCATAAGTCTCCTGGTATTTAAATATTTCAAAATCAATTTACTCAACAAAGATAATGTTTACAGTGGCTATATATTAGGTGAAATAATTAATATTGATCTTATCAATTGCATCATTTTGAAATTTCTATCATCATTTTAATATTTACCTAGTAGGTAAATTATCAACTAGAGTTTCCAATTTACATTATTTAATACTGCTAGAAATAAGATAATGCATGATTTGGAATATAAAATTAATGCTTTCAATAAGTGGATATTTGCACTTATTGAAAGAATAGAAAAGTGCATTTAGAAAAGTGTTCTTTCCTTATGAATAATTTATTGGAGGTTTTTTCCTTTTTCACATCTGCAGAGGACTTTATCATCATGTGTATATTGAATTATCTAGTCAGTCAGTCATATATTAAACAATATATGAATTTTAAAGAACTAAGAATTTATATCATATTTTGCCTTCTAGATTTGTATATCATTGGATAGGCTAATCTTTATTCAAACAATAACTTCCACTAAAACATAATGTACGTAATGAAAAATAATTATATGTAATTTTATATATTTTTTCATATAACATAAACAATATACTAACTAAATCAGGGCTGGGGTGTTGGCAGGAAAATGTGCCGACACTGACACCTACATATTTTTTTTTTTGCCGACACTGACTTCTCTGATAGTAAACACACACAAATAATTTTTTAGAACACATTTTTATTCAATATTTATTACTGAAAAAATTATTTACTTGCCCAAAAAGAAAATAATTATTTAATACATTTTTAAAATTTAAAATTAATAAATTATGGAATATAATTATTCAATACATTTTTATAAATTTAAAATTAATAAATTATGAGCAATGAGAAAGTTATTGCCGACACTGACACAGACATCCTAGCCCTGAACTAAATACTATAGTATTTTAAATCAAGCAATCACAAATCCACAGAGAGGATCCCATTTTTATTAAACTTAATTTTTATGCCAAAATCAATTTCTGATTTTATTAAGTTTTCTATTAACCTTTCATAAATCTGCAAAATATAGGAAATTAAGCCTAATTAATATGAAAAAAATTCACATTGCAAAATCTCACTGAATTTTCATCAAAATCTTTTGAAATTTTTATAGTTATTACATTTTTAATTCTCATTCTATTGACATGAACATTTTTTTTAATTTTATTTCTTTCAATTTTTGTTTCTTATATGAGATTAAAGAAAAATATTTTTTTATATGAAATCTGAGTCATTCAACAAAATATTTATTTTCAGATAGCAACAAGTCTTCTGAATAAAGTAATCTATGAATGAAGAAAGTTTGTTCATATTTTAAAAAATTATCAATAAAAAACAAAGCATTATGAAAACTTTCATTAATGAAGTTATGTCATATGATTAGTTAAAAAGTAACAAATTTATTGAAATATTATTATTATCAATAAAGTACAGTGATACCTCGGATCACGAACGTCTCGGTTCTGCGAGGCACCACTGTATTATATATCATTGTTACTCTTAACTCTGTTAAAATATCAAATTAATGTACCTCAGTTGAATTAAAATATAAATTAGCATATATTCGAAAATACAGGACTTCAGTGTGCCAATTTTTTTATTCATGCATCTCCATAATAAAATTGTCTAATTGATTATTTTTTGTCTATCATCTATATTATTGTTTTTTACTTGTCTATTTATATTTTTTAACTGTCATGTTTTTTATAAAATGTATAGTTATTTATATATTGTTATGATATCATATATTGTTTTGTATGTTCGATGTCGTTCATATAGTTGTATGTACTAAAGGTTAAGATTATAGTTTAAAAACAGTAATTTCAAATATTTTCTTCATAATTTTAATATTAAGGTTATAAATAGCATCTTTTTTAGTCTATTTTCCGAAGAAAGTGGAGGCTTATAAGATCGGACCAATATCTGTCTGCTGTCTATGACCCCCGTAATAACTTTTAAACTAATTAGTAGATTTTCATGAAATTCAGTAAGGATGTTCTGCCTTTAACAGACAAGATGTAGCATCCTTTAATCCCATAGAATCAACTAATCCTGCAAGATAGAATTTCGATTTTATCACAATTTTAGTTTATATTATTACTAATAGATGGTGCTAAGCATTAACAGTGTAGGGGTATTATATATGCTTACCTGATTTCTTAACACAGCATCGCATATTTCAAAATGTATCAATGACGTCACAGTTCCGATGTGACGTCATCACGATGTAATAATGATCGCGTCACATATCATGGATAATTTATGCCGTCACGATGACACTATCATCTCGACAGGTGACGTCATCGTGGCATCTACGCTGGTTAAATTAGCATTAAAATTAGACATACAAAACCAATGGATTCCAAATGATAAATAAATGAAAAATAAATGATATCTTCGAAAAATAGGCAATTTTAATTCTTTCTGGAACTTCTTTTTTATAAAATATATTAACATATACTGTAATATTTCATTTAATATTGAAATTAGTTATGGATCAACTGGTTTTGCATATTTCATATTTTTCTCATGCCAAAATGTAAAATCTGACGAAATCTTGAGAAAAGTTTATGTTCTCAAGCAGTTTCTAATAAGTTTCATGGATCAATATATTTTCTGATTTCCAGAGACCCAAAACTAAGGTATATGTTTAATACCGAATACATTCCCAATTTAAAAAAAATAAATAATTGGCAATAATAATCTTTATTAATTTATTTATTCGTTTCAGTGGATATAAAACGATATCATTTATATATTTGTAAATAAGATTGCGATAAATCATTATTAAAAATGTGATATTATTATACAACATATTTGAATAATGAAAATTCGGTGGCAGTAATCGATTTTTTCAACATTAATATGGCACCAATGATTAATAGCTATATTTTTTTATGCTTTGTTATTATTTTATTAATTATGCAACGTATTTCGCTATTAAGTTACGAATGTAAATACTAGAAATATCAAAAGAACATAGGAGAAAACTGCATAACTTTTAATCTCTTTTAAATTCTTATACGATGGAATAATAAATTTTGTCGATGGAATTATTATTTTAATTACAGCAACACTCGATCAAAATAATAATGAGTAGATTGAAAGTTAATTTTAATCCAGATATTTATGAAATACTTCTAGATTCTCTTGTCTCGGATTCCTTTGAAGTTCTATTCAGAATTTTTGATAGAACACTCATAAATAAAATTATTAACCTTTGCCTATTCTTCCACCAATACTAATTGAATCCAGTGGATTTTGGATTTTGCTTTGAAATTATTGACCATATTCGTCATTCTAATTTAAGTATTAAAACTTAGAAAGATTTACAATAATATTTATTGAGAAAACTTTGATGAATTGTTTCGTGCATTTGGTGTTTAATATATAGTTGCTTATACAGAAGTACAAAACAAAAATTGTCATCTATAATAGAATATTTTTTTTCATTCATTCTCTAATAGAAGTTCCACTATCCATTTATCAAATGTCTTTTAAAAAGGTTTTGTAACAAAAACCGAAGAACAGATAAGAGGAAAACAATACAGTACTTGATTCACTTTTGATTAAATTTTCGTTTTCGGTCTTTTTTTTTGTATTAAACCACTTTTCAACTTCATTTTTCCTTCAAAAATATCGACGCTAGTCTCCAAAATTAAAATAAACATCGAACGTAATACATGGCTCAACTTACTGTATAAAAGTACTTCATTTAAATCAAGATTCGAAGGATTCAAAAAAATTCAATGTAGAAAGCAAGCACCGTCAAAGATCTATCTTGCAGTTCATCAAAAATGATAACATTAAATCATAATATAAACCGAAGGTGGCTATTACTAACATATATCATCCAGTCGAATTAAAAAGCAAGCACCGTCAAAGATCTATCTTGCAGTTTATTAAAAATGATAACATTTGTATCATTCGGATATAATTAAATCATAATATAAACCGAAGGTGGCTATTACTAACATATATCATCCAGTCGAATTTATTTTCGATATACCAACAGTTTCATTGGAATACGTTCTACTAAGGCATTCAATATTCGAAATTCTCTAATGCTTTCGGTCAATTTATAATGGTGGAAAGCAGTGCGAGAAAAACTTTCGAATTTAATGATAAATTAAAAAAATAAACAAGATTTTTTTAGATATATATGAAAAAGTTTGTAAAAGTAAGTTTAAAAAGTTGTTAAAGCATTTGTAGCCATTCACTGAACTAATTTAATTTCGATATCTAAAATTTGACAAAATTTTCCGGGTAAGAAAAGTATTTCTCTAGTTTCTTTAGTAAAATTTGTTAAATTATATTATATTCTAATAAATAAGAATATAACATAGCAGAGCTAGCATATTTTCAAGAATTAGATAAATTATGAATTAAATTAGATCATGATCATAGAAACTAAAACTATCAGTTATTTTACAGTTTTAGTTAGTTCAAAAAAAGAAAGATATTCCACAGAATGGCGGATCCACCGGAGCCATTTTATGAAATATATTTTTAAATTATAGCCTCATTCAAATATAATTGGAAAAATATTTAATAATTGTTCTTTAATTTATAATATAGAAGAATAGAATTGCTAGTTAGACCTAACACTAAAAACAAATGTAAATATAACGTATAAATGCAAATTATATTTTAAATGATGTTTACGATATTCCCAAAATTTTTTCTGGATCCAACTTGATAATATGTTTTTATAGTCTATACAATATAATATAACGTATAAATGCAAATTATATTTTAAATGATGTTTACGACATTCCCAAAATTTTTTCTGGATCCAACTTGATAATATGTTTTTATAGTCTATACAATATTTAATATAACATAGCAGAACTAGCATATTTTCAAGAATTAGATAAATTATGAATTAGATTAGATCATGATCATAGAAACTAAAACTATCAGTTATTTTACAGTTTTAGTTAGTTCAAAAAAAATAAAGATATTCCACAGAATGGCGGATCCACCGGAGCCATTTTATGAAATATATTTTTAAATTATAGCCTCATTCAAATATAATTGGAAAAATATTTAATAATTGTTCTTTAATTTATAATATAGAAGAATAGAATTGCTAGTTAGACCTAACACTAAAAACAAATGTAAATATAACGTATAAATGCAAATTATATTTTAAATGATGTTTACGATATTCCCAAAATTTTTTCTGGATCCAACTTGATAATATGTTTTTATAGTCTATACAATATTTTTTAATATTATGTATTGTTAATATTGCATATATACTCATACTCGTTTATTACACTCCAAGCATGCAAAAAGGTATAGTAAGACTCCCTATAAAACAACCTGGATAAAAATATATAAATTCGAACAACATTAAGTAGTACATTCATTATAATTAGTAGCAGCTCTCAAAAAAATGAATTCTTATATCTGTTGGTCCGAAATTTAGGTATGAATAAAAAGTCAGGATATCTTGCATAAACTTGAGGTACATTATAGTATACATTAACAGATGGAAGAACTCACTGATAAAGTTTTAATATCTGCTGAGATTATTATATCATTCAATGACCCGAGATTTAACAATTTATAAACAATGTCACCATGCTGATTATGAAGAATATTAGGTATTCTGATTTGCTTCTGAAAGAACTATATGATAAAGAAAAATTTTTATCAAATTACATTCTAATTTTTCTTTTAATAAGTTAATTAATGTTTATTATTTAAAACACTATTATTCTTCAAATTATATTGCATTTACTTTGATATAAACATGTTTATAAAATTTTTGTTTTTGTCACATTTGCATTTCAATATTAAATTAAAATTACTAGATTGTGAATAAGGTTGTTTGTACTTTGAACTGTAGTTGCTGTAATATTTGCATTTTATGTAATTATGACCTAAAATTCGAATATTTCACAAAATCGAATTACTCTACTCTCAAAATCCGAATTATCAAGGATTTACGATATTATGAAGAAGAAAATCACGGAATCTCACTCACATGTCATACACGAATTTTTGATTAAATGCATAGAAAAAGTACGAAGCGAATTTCTGTTTACATAAAGGAATATGACTATTTTCCTTTATCAATTCAAACTAATTCATGTTATTTCTATATTTTGTGTATCCAATGTCAGGTATCCGCAATCTTATGACTCATGCAGACAAATATTAAGAAAATTAAAATATTTGTACGATTTGAAGTACAAAGTCATTAACATATTATATTATTTTATATTTAGACCGACAGCAAAATAAACTGCATGGAAAAAATTCATTTTTTAAAATTTTTTTATATATACTAAGCATTACTTTTAAAAATACTTAAATTTATTTAAATTTGCACAAACTTTTATATTAAATTTGGAAATTTAATATCGATATTTAGATTATGGAAATTTAATGTTTACGTAAAAATACTTTCAGTATTTTATTTATCTATTTTTCCATGAAATTACAAATTTTTAATAAGATTGTTATTTTTATTCATGTTTAAATATATTGTTATTTAAACTTCAATTACTTGACTATGACAAACAGTAGATATATCAATTGGAATCACAAACTGTCAATCACTAAAATAGAGAGAACATTTTATGTTTCAAACATGACATACCTTCTAAAATGCATGTAAACGTGCTAAAATCGTAATATTTTGCTCCATCAGTTCGTTGTTTTAATATATTATTCATTATTTTCGCCATTAGCAGTTTTCTTATGCTCTTAAATAATAATCAAGTATGTGAGTTTACTCAAATTACCTTAAAATCGTTCTTGGACAACCCGAAATTTCGCAGAATTCAATAACCATTTAAAGCATGTCCTAAAAGCATCTTCCTGTAAGTGGCATGTTAAGAGCTGTTCTAGATTAATATTTCACGAATTACAGCACTTGTAGTGTTTTCCTAGATTTATTTTATATAATTCATACGAAAAAATAGATTTTAAGATCGATACTCTGCCTTTTATAAAACATTGTCATGTGTTTGTCTATAAAAAGTGAGACGTATACAACCGCACGTAAAGAATACCTTATTTATAAAATGTATTTGTTTACAAAAATTGCCTAATTTCTATTCTCGTAAATATTGTAATTTTTTTTATTTTCAATAAAAAAACAAAATGAAATTTTATAATCCTCATTCGTCACCAGTGGAAATATATCACATATTCTGAAACTTTCTTCATATTTTGCTCATTATTATGTTTCGAGTTGTATTATTGTTGTATATAGAAGAGCAGGATTAAAATCATAACCAAACAATTTTTTTTAATTAATAATGAAAAATTAAAACAAATATGATTGTTTATTTAAAAATACATAAAAAATATTTCTAATAAATTATATATTTCGAAAATTTGTAACGACACAAGTAAAATATATTTCAATGGCTATTAACGAGGTGTATTGTTGCATCATTCGACATTATGCCGTTATATATCATTATTACTTCATAAATCGTGTGATATTACACTCCGTTATCATGACAATTCATTTTGATGCCAATGAACTATGCAAATAAATTACGAATACATAAACCTGTATTTTTATGGTGAGTTTGTGTTTTGTATGTCAGATGAAACTTCGCTAGAAATCATTGTTACACTACGTGATGAATCGTCGACGACACGTATTATTTTCTTCTTAGCTTTTTCGTCGTTTTGCAACCAGAGATTACTAAGCAAAGGACCATTTCGGAACTCATTATGGGCTGCCCACCAAAGATCAAAATGGCAACCGCTCCGGGTTCGAATCCTTCCAAAAAATTCTAGGGATGTGGGATTAGATTCGATTCCGATTCTCCATGCGCAATTCTAATATACTTTCACCAGGTTAGCCGTCAACTACATATACAGTATAATTATATGTAATTATTATATTATATATGTAGTTGACAGCAATTATAAAATGCATACACTGTATTAAATTGTGATCGAATCAGTAATGACATCACGACTAAATATAAATCTGGATAAACAAATGTGGATCTCTCACCCCTAAAAAAATGCTAAAAAATGAAAAAAATATATTAAATTTTTCCGTTATTGGGAGATTCTACCTGTCTTTTATAATGAAATGGCAATTGCTATTAATCTTTTTGCAAAATACTTACCATGACATCGCTAATGATATAAATAATGAAAGCATGGAAAACATTATCGTAAGGTGTCGAAAATAATATCATAACGATATGCCAATGACGTAACACAATTTTTTATAGCATTCTTCTATAGCGGGTGTCATGAAATATTTATAGAAAAAGGAATAATATTCATAATTACAAACAACTATATAATTTATTTTAATCTTTGTTTCCTTAATTTTTATTAATTATTTAGCTTTAGTTGTATTTTTTATATTTATTATGGGAAATAGAAAAGTATTATTTTAGTATAAATAAAAGAACATTCTTATATTTATTAACAAAAATAAACTTAATAAAATTCAAACGAAAATATAAGTTAAATAATGATGTTTAAATTAATGAATTAAAACTTCTATAATTTTTTTTCTGTGAATAATGAAAAATCTTTTGTAAAAAATGTGAATTAATTATTCTACGTATATTAAATAACATATATATATATATTTCTTTTTTTAAGTAGTAAAGATTGAAAAACAATCTCTTTTTTCTGGAGTTTTTCTATTTAATTTTCTTTTTCTTTATCCTCTCCATCTTTTCTGTGGAAGTCATGCTTGGTAGAATCAGCAAAATGAAGTCGAGTCACGAAGAACCGACCGCATTTTCAAATACTAAACTTGGCTATATATTGACTTCTACTGAACGGTCGTAACATTTACGTTATAGGCGGAAAAGTGCAGCATATGCAGTGCATCTGATCTTTACTCGATAAAATGCTGCCACTTCTCGCCCCGAAATTCCATCCTTCATAATTGAATGCCAGGAATGGATACGTTGTCATTTTATTCCTTACAGAAATCCGTTAGATTTATAACCATTCTAATATTAAGGTAGACCGAACCACCGAAATGTTATCACTTTCCATCTTATATCTAGCGATTAAAAATTATAAATATTATTATAATAAAAACAGCCAACAAGTCATTAATGGATTTAAAAATAAGACATTAACTTTTGTACCATTTTTGTATTACTTGTTTTCTCTCTTTTATTGCTCATTAATTGTTATCACTCGGTTAATGAGATAAGAGGCCGGCTCCATAAAAAAGAGAAATAGTTGCCAAAGAAGTAGTGATAAAAGTCTTCATTATTTAATGACATTGATTAACGTAAATATAAAACAGTATTTCCGAATTTAAAAAAAAATTTTTCCTCAACTTTTTCTCGTCTGATAAAATGTCGAATCGAGTCGGTTGTTGTAAATAATAGATTTAAAAAAAAAATTTCTTTCCTCAACTTTTTCTCGTCTGATAAAATGTCGAATCGAGTCGGTTGTTGTAAATAATATTGTTGGAGAAAATTCTCTATAAAACTGTAATCAATTAGCGACCGCAGATAACAAATTCAATAATTATCTTCAATTACGGAATTTGCGGAATTTACATAACTGAGTTGCATTAATGATCGACCTGTTAAACAAGGAGTAGATTTATTCTTGGCATTATAACTATTATTTAACCTTATCAAACTTTAATACCTTGTGTAAATGTATACAACACGCCTATCAACAAGCAATAACGTACCCATTAATAAAATTTAATAAAATCGATGAACTTTGCACTCGTACGCTATATAAATTTGAAGTATTAACGTCAAAATGATCATTTTATCTTCCCTAAGCGATATAACGATTATATAATTGTGACGTTTCAAAATTACGAAATTTTTTATGTTATTGCACTTTCTGGAATTAATTTTCTATCAATTTCAGTATTATTATAAACTTTTACTATCAATATAAGCGAATAAAAATAAGTAAAAATTTTTTCAGGAGGAAAATAATCCACTCTCTCTTTCTCTTGTTTTCTACTTCTCTTTCGAAAAAAATAATTGGTGTTTTTTGCTTCTTTCCTGCAAAAGAATGTCAATCCTTAACATCTTTCCTCCGAGAAATTTGATTACAAGACGACAATCTGTTTAGATAAAGCGGTCATCTGGTAATCTTGTTTTCCAGAATGATTCATGTAAGCTGTAAAAGTGTATATTTTTTTATGAGCATTCATTATATCATTCGTTAATTTTGATATCGTGTACAAGCTTTAAGCAGCATGAAACACAGTTCATTATTACATATGGTTTCATACTCGCTTTCTCATTATTATTGGCGAAAATGCACTGACATAATGTTCTTGGCAGAAAATTTACGACCTCTTTGTTAGACGATAAATTAGTACAGTATCCCATTTTAGTGCTTGATGAAAAGGTGCCTCACCCAATCACTAATATATAAGAGATAGTTTCCAAAAGAAAAATTGTTTAACAAATGATTAAATTCCATTTAAATAATAGAGAATCATCAATCTAGTATTACTATTGGTGTAAAGTTAATAAATATTGATTCTGGCGTAGAATTATCTTTACCTTTCTATCAGTTTTTATTAAAAATACAAAAGTATTATTTTTAAATGTCATAAAATTACAAGAAAACAGTAATTAATTTATCTTCCTGTCTCTTATACAATTTACAAATGCAATTTTGTGATAAGTTAAAGTAATAAATCTACATATCCATCAAATTTTTTGCTACCAGCTACGCCAACGAGTAAACAGAATTTATTAGCTTTAAGATATTTAGACATACGGTACTTGTGTGTTTTTATTTTTTGAAATCTGCTAAATTTTCGGCAATAACGTAGGAGATGTGGACTTTTAAGAACAGGAATGGTGATTTACTTGTTCTTTCCCATCATTTTTATTATATTTAAGAAGAGGAAATTAAAAGATGTTCGAGAGGAGGATACATCAAAACAATCATTCATCCAACTTAAGTTGGAAACGGCAAATTTTTCTGGATGCAAATTTCAAATCACTTTGGCAAACTGTAAATTCCTGTTCCTATTCCCTCGGGGTAGAATAAGACAGATTTTTGTCAAGATTGATATTTTTGCCAACTTATTGATTTTTAAAACCAAAAATTTTTCTTCGTTTCAAATAAGTGCAAAGATAGTTGATTTGAAAAATGTCTTCTAGAAGATGATATTTCAATGAAACGACGTACTTCATAATCTACATTTTCTTCTATATTTCATTTTAAATTATCGCTAGATTTTCATTTTTATATTTATTTTTGTTATTATAATTCACCAAATTCCATACGCAGAATTCATGAATAAATGGATGGATTATTATTATCGTTAAGAGAAGTTATTAGAATTTCCAAACTACCTTACACTTCTTCCATAAAATGGATTCAAAATATCACTTCAAAAAATGATAATCATATTATGGCTTTTTAGAAATCTTCCAAAGTCATATTTTCTCTTTTAAAAGTAAAATACGAAGGATAAAAGCGTCAATAAGTTAGCGCTTCTGGAATATCAATATCGACATTAAATATCGAGTGCCATGCGATTTTAATTAATAATCGAGATAATCGATGCCAACCTTCATTAATATCGATGAAACATCAGAAAATAAAAGCAACAAACAATCGGATTTGATAATTATTAGTTATTTAGAAAGAAGAACGAGTCTGTTTGCCAATGTCACTGTCTTACGTGCTATTTTTAACCATAGGTGATAAATTGAGTGTCGCGTGCAAAATTATATATTATGCAGTAAGTGGAGTATAAAAAAATGTCATGGGGTGTTGGGGACAGTAGTGGCACGCTAGTGTGACCACGAAACCGCCAAGCTCGTGTTAAATAATATTATTATTGAGACGGGATTGGGTCGGAAATATCGATCGGATTTTTTAAGGCAGCTTGAACATACATATTTGGAATTTTTCGAGGAGTTAGTCCAAAAGGAGGAGGAATCCCGTCGTCTTCCCGAATGGCTTATTCCTATGTGCGGTAAAGGCACAACTATATATCACCACTGGACGTAACACTCATTAGAACAGGATATCACATTTTCTTTTTACGATGTAGTTTGTGAAACCAATAAATTCCTCCTCCGGAATTCTTTTTTTTATTATCGGAAATGCTCAACTTTGCGTCATTTACTTGATATTCGATATGTAATTTTCAAAAGTTCTGTAAAATACTTCGGTGGAATAAAGTTACGAATATGTTCTGGTAAAGATTTCTAGTTCGTATAAATATCCAGCATTACTACTACACTAATATAAGGCCAATTAATAAGTTAGTTCACTGTAATAAATTTTTAGCTAATAATATAGTTTACTAACTATAAAAAAAGAGTTATTACCAGCCGATAATTTTACCAATAAAATGTAAAACAGTGAGAATTAAAAAAAAACAAATAAAAATCTATAGTTTTGAACTTTAGGAAGGCACGATGAATTTCTGGACGAATTAAATATTCGCTTTTCTTTCGTTGTTTTTTCCTCTATCGAAGAGAGTTCAAAAAAATCTCTGGTGCAGAAACGTCAATCAAGAGCGACGTCCCGTATTTTCATCGACATACACAAGAACCATTGACAGATTACGTCAATCAAGCGAAAACTGAACATAAAAAATACAATTCTCTAACAATCGAAATAGTTCAGTCTAGGAACATTTTCGATTTTATTTTTGGAAGCACTTCTATGCCAGCAACCTATCTACCCCTAAACTGTTTTCTATAACTGCATTTCGAAAGAAAAAAGAAGGAATATATATATATATATACACACTACTACTTCCAGTAGGCAGAGGCGCTGTAAGTTAAAGAGACAGCTGATATTATTGAACGCAGTGGGCCATACATCTTCCCCTCCGGAATATGAAGGAAGTGACGAAGGCCGGATCAATCTATGGCAAGCATCTGTTGACAGAATAGACAAATTTATTGTGGTCTGGTAATCAAACTATACCAAGTTTTTCATGTTCATTATCGAATATACGGCTGGTTGATCAAGTTTGTTCTAGCGACTAATGAACGCCGTGTTTGATAAATAAGCAAAATTGTTCGATCCTACTTAAAATTATTTTTTTGCATAAATAAGTACAAGTATTTATGATATTTAAAATTCAAGTAATTACATATTTATAAGTGATGTAGTATGGCGGAAAATAACTAGATTACGTAGACAACATCCGGAAAAAGAACGTCTGAATCTGGTGTAGGTACAACGGCTAATGGCCTGATGAAAGAGGTATTTCCAACGATTATAAAATTTGAGAATAAAGATGGAAGGACGAATTTTAGTGGTTGTCGTTACATCTTTATTAATCGAGTCCATTCTTGCTACGATAAATAAGTAGAACACATACAATATACGAACGTGATCTGTCTGGCCATAGCCGCAGGGATTTCGAAAGAGAAATTATATTCGGATCACTTTGCATTTAAAACTTTATTTCTGCCATATCTGGTGATAGAACCGCTAGGGAGAAGAGAAAGTAGTGAAAGTATTGGATATTCCGTTTCTCGTACGTTTTCCACCAGCGGATTTCTCGCGAGAATCAGTAAGACCACATATCAAAACAATGTTATTATTCAAACCAGTAGAATTCTCGGAAGACAGTAGATAATCTACTTTTCCCGCAGGCAAGAACTGTCGTCGTTTTCTACTCCTTGCCAAATCTAATACAGCCTGTCTCTGGTTGCCTACAGACGATTGAGAAGTAATCTTGTGTCTGAGACTAAATGTCTGGCTAGATATCTTCAGCTTTGTCGTCCGAGATAAATGATGTCGTCTTTAACGTTAGACGTTCGAGGATGAAGTTGTATTCTCGGGTCCGTGAGAAATGACTCTTTTCGACTTTGTGTATAATGTTGATCTTATGTGTATACCAAATACGACCGGCGTCTGAATGAGATTTTTCTCTGATCTCAAAACTTAATTTCGATTTTATATTTTCTAAAAATAAGTAAATCTGACGAATTTAGTGGTCTATGGTTTTCTAAAGTCGTCGTCTTTCTACCGAAAATAAATCAGAAATATTTTTTTCGCCATAATTGACTCATTATTTTTAAATAATGTCATCCGGAACGAATAACCATCTACGAGAAATTGCTTGGCCACTAGACGAAAATATGAGTATCGCCAATGTCATCAGATGGAATTCTTATTCAATTATGTGCTTCTAATAATTGGTAAAAGCAAATAAATCAATGTTACTCTACCGTAAATGGAACCAAAAGCTCGAGCAAAAGTAAAGTTTACCAGAGAATATTCCACCAGAAAAGGCAAACAAGAACATTGATCCATCTTTAGTAAGATGGAATATGCTTTGAAAAAGTCAATTAAGCTTCTAATTAGAAGACAAACATTTTTCTCATTCAAATATTCATTTGAATCCTTTTAGTAGTCGCTTTGAATTTTTTATGAAACGAAATAAATAATTTATAAAATGGTTTAATTAAAAAAAACCTTTTTTCGTTAAGTTTCCTGAGATATTGTTTATTTGTTACGAAACTTAATATTGTTATAAGTACAGATCGCATTGTTGAAACAGTTGGAGACACAACAACGTATTTATTTGAAAAAAAGAATTATAAAAGAAAAATAAAATAGAATAACAACACAAGAAATATATATTCTCATACAGAAAACACGTCGATTTTCCTATAACACGGTAGACACATAAATCGGTTTATGTTTCATTTCGGATTGACGTGTTGCTAACGGGAATATAACTCTATTTCAGAGAAAATAATTTAAAAACACAAGATTTTATACGAAATATGTCATACTCAGACACTACCTTTCCTTTTAGAAATATTCTTTATATAGCTCACTCTACTTCTACTGTATTGATTTATAAATCCACCTTAATTAATTGAAACAAAAATTATATTTTCTTAAATAAATTAAAATTGCATTTAATATTCGATCTAGGCAAATCTATAAAAAATATAGCAGCATAAACAACAAAAATCGATATAATTTCAAAAATTACAGTAACAACTTTGATAATTTTCTCTGTCGATTTTTTTATATCTCAAAGGATGAATAATAACGTAGAAAAATTTTTAATGGCTACATCCGAGAAATAATTATACATGATCTTTGAGACTAAATTATATTATAGAATTTGCAGTTGGTTCTAACAACATATCTGGAATTATAATTATGCATACTGATAGGAAGATAACTACTATATATGCAGCAAACAGAAACTGTGTTATTTAATTGCTTGTTAATTGCTTGTCAATTGTTCGGGTCACGATAAATTAATTATAATAAGGTGTTTCGATGTTTCCTTTAATGTTAGCTATTAATTATAATCAGACGAGCATCCTAATCCCTCCAGGAATGTGTAGATAGCCAATACTATTATAACTACTGATCATAAATCAGAGTCTGGCTTTGATTATCACATGCAAATGGCAACTGACTGATTAAATCCGAAAATTTTCTTTTTATTCAAATTTTTTGCATCGCTCTTCCACTCTATCTACACAGTTTTAACTGTTAACCTTTCTCAAATATATAATTAAAACTTTGGCCATAAAATCAACAAATAATTTAATGGTTACAAAAGTTATAATTAATATTTAAACCTGAAAAAAATCTTTTGAAAATTTAATTTAAACATTCATAATATTTAAATGAATAATTTTAAATTA